>JAGDQP010007929.1:1136-40062 GCA_022664845.1 Lepisma saccharinum | reverse complement strand
ACACACACACACACACACACACACACACACACACACACACACACACATATATATATATATATATATATATATATATATATATTTCGTCGCTTAAGAAACAACACCGCCTATGTGACAACGAGCAAAGTTTTCAGTAGACACAAAAAACCTTACTGAATCAAAACATAACAACACAAAATGTTTCTTTTGTTTCAGATTTACATAATAATTGTTAAAAAAGTTCTCAATAATAAAAAATCAAGTCGTTTTAGCTTTAAAATTTTTAGAGGAGATAGGCGGTGTTGTCTTTATTTCTAATGGATATAGGCGTTGTTGCTTTTTACCTCTAGTGAACATAGACGGTGTTATAATTAAACTTAGTGGACATAGGCGGTGTTAAAATAAAATTCTCATTACTTAAAAGTCAGTTTATTATTATTATAGCCACAAAAAGCTGGTTAAAATTAACAAAGTTTCTTTTTATTTAAAAAAATACTATTACAAATCTATTACAAACATTATTTATTTATAGTAATACGTCTTTTAATTGACTTCGTAGGGTACACTGCCGTACTATAGATGACGTTATACTGAAATATGGGCTTTTAATGTCCACAAAAGCCACTAAAAACTAATAAAGTTCCCTTTTATTTTAAAAAGACATTCTTTTAAAAGTCTTACTAATTACTTATTTATAGTAAGTAGCCCTTTTAATCAGTTTCGTAGGGAATATTGTCGTAGTGTGGACGATAATTTACTGGAATGTGGGCTTTTAATGGCTGCAAGTGATTCCACTTAGATTTCTTTATCTTCAACCGTGACCGATGTAATGGCGGAAAATCTTCTGGAACTTCTTTGCGTCTTCTTGGGAGTGACTTGTATTCATTAAATCTGATTTTGTATTCCGCTGTACTATCAGGATTGTACCGTAATGCTCTTAAGTCATGAACCATCGGGTCTCCTACTTTTTTACCCGGTCTAATCGAGTCATAAGTAATGTTTTTCTTCTGTGAAAAGTCAGTAAAAAAAGTGTGATCAAGATAGATTGACCGATATGGAAACGGATTCCTCCTGGCTTGTTTGGTAAGTTGAGCATATTGACTTGGCAAATAGATTTCTCTGGAAGTTTTTTTTTGTTTTTTGTACCTCTTTTTGGATTTAATATTGTGTCAATTGTACATTCCATCATTGTATGACCTTTAACGAGGAATTTCCGCTCGACAATAACATATTTTTCCATTGCAAGGTACATTATGGTACTTCTGTTTTGATATCCGCAGCCGTCTGACCATAAAATTAGGGGCTTGAAATCTTCTGCTAGAATTTGTCTAATATTGTCTACCACACAAGAAGCAAACGATGATGCACTTAGATGCACTCAGTCTCGTCCCACCAGTACGTCATTGCATCGTGGGTTTCATGGTTGTACATAGTAAAATTATGGACACAGAGCTTAGTTTTGTAATATATAGCTAACGCGTTGACACAGGGGGCTAATTTAACAGCTTCAGTATCTTGAGAAAACACATGTACAAGGTTTTGTTCATCTTTTTTATTATCCTTTTTCTTCTCATTTGTCACGTCTTTAGCTAAGATGTGCTCGTTGTATTCAGCCTCTGTTACTGTTTTGCTACCTACTTCATAGCTGTGACAAAGATCACACTGATATTTTTTAGGTTGAAATATCCCAAGGTTTTCTTTTTCAAATATCTGGTCAAAAGTAAATCTGCTAAGTGGTTCTTTGCCATCTTTCCTAGACTCTTCTTGATAAAAGTTATACAAGTGTGTCTTGGAATTGAATGTTTCTAGATATTGCCTTGTTGTAGGAGACCTACAATAATGAGAAAGGACTTTTGGAAGTTTATGAAAAAAAAAAATTAAGTATTCATTATCATTTGATTTCTTCTTTTTTCCCTTAACGCCGCTGCGTGTAACTTTGGAAGAAGGTACAATTTTATTTCCAACTAGCTCTTCTGTTGCAGGTTTTTTTCTCATCCCCATAGAACGAGTACCGTACGCTCCACTTCTTCAAACCTAATGTGTTGAGAAAGTTTTTGCGACAAACTTGCACTTTTCCCCCTCTAATTACTAAATGATAGTCTAATGTTTCACTTCTTCTTGAAGATTCTGCAGCTGTTCTTTCTCTCTTAATTGGCTTTCTATCAACTAAATTAGCAACATAAATCTTCCTTTGGTCCCATAATAATGACTTCCAATTTTTTTTAAATATGTCTTCTCTGTCATCTTCTGTTATCGTAGGACATGCTCTAAGTTTTGAGAGCTCACATAACCGTGATATGCACCGAGGGCCCATATATTTAGCCTCTTTTTGTACATCTTGTACTATTTTTCCTCGTCCAGCCCTTCTGTACCCAATGTATTCCTCACCTTGTTCTCTCTTCTTTTGGTTTACATTTTTTTTTCATTTATCTTTATTGTTCTTCTTTCTCAATTTTTTAGAGCTCTCAGGCTCTGGGTTTTGGCTTATTTCTGGATTTATTAAATCATTGTCTTGGTTTTGGTTGCATCCTGGTCTGACAATTGGCTCAGTTAACGCTATCTCTAACTGTTTGATTACCAGGTTCTGTCTCGTCCATATCATCACTTTGGTCACTCATGGCTACGAAATCAAGGTCATCAGGGTTGTCAGCGTCGCTATCATCACTAGACACAAACAGCTGTCGATTACACATTTTCGATGGATTTGATGTTTTAATATTATTATTATTACCCCTCTCAGAAGACAAAACTTCTGATGGGGGATTTTTACTAGCTGAATAGTTATGACCATTCATTACGTGTGATGCTGATGTGGTAGCTTCATTACCCCCAATTTCTATACTGTTATCAAGGTCATTCTGATCAATTAAGAGTGAAACGTCAATTGATGGAAGGGCATCACTGGTGCTATCCAAGTGTAATGGCTTTACCTGGCTTGAAATTAGTGATATAATAACTTTACATGGTGCTTTATTTCTTCCACTATTATCGATTGTCTGAATAAAACTATCATTAAAACCCATTTGTTGTAAGATTTCACTGCTGGTGAATATTGACCCTTGGTCACTTTCTTCATCGCTGGGTAGCTCAGACATCCTTGAGCCTGAAACACGACATTATTTTTAGTTTTCCAGATCATCTAGATTTCATTTACAAAGTTTAGACCAAAACAACAATTAAACATACACAATTTGTTATCAAAATAAATACTAAAAACTGTAAAAACCTTCGAAAAGGTCCAAAAAAGAAAAAAAAGAAACTGCTCCCCTGAGTTCTAAGAAAGTGTGGAAACACCACCTAAGTCCTTAGAACAGTCGATAAATCATGGTACAACTCCGCCTATCTCCATGGTACATTTTAAAGAGCTAAATGTAACATAAAATATAATGTTATATTTCTAACAAAACAACTTAATGTTACCTCTGATTCGTTACAATTAATAATAACTCACAGTTAATACAAAACATCACTTTAATCAATCACAACCACAAATTATTTTCAACTCACCTTGGTCAAGCTGCTGTTCCCACGTAAACAACGTGCTGGTACTGAAGGATATAGCCGGTGTTATTCTAGTAGACGAGATAACCGATGTTAGAAAAAAGGCGATAGTAGCGCATTCTGTTGGATTTTCGTCGAAATACGTCGTGAGGACCTGCTAAATGCGTAAGTCTCCATCGAGAAACAAAAAACGCAATTTCGAAAAAAAAAAAAAAGTTGCTTAGGCGGTGTTGTTTCTTAAGCGACGATATATATTATTTATGAAAAGGAGTTAGTTTAAGTAGTAACAATTTATTTGGTTACTATGTCAAATGTTGTATAGTATTTTAGGTAAGTGGTAGAGATGAAATGAGTAAGACCGCATGCCGAATATACTACTTTCAGGTAGTGTCATCTATTTAGATGTTAAGTTTGCTTCTATGAATTCTCGCCGCATCCTTGAATTAAGTTATAAGATGGTAATATGATGTTGAATGTTCCTAGTTGCTCCCGGTTATTGATATTATTTAGAGATAAAGTAATTCTTGTAATGTGATTCTGGTCGTAAAAACTTTTGATTTAATTCTTTTGGAAGATTTAATTGAGCAAATTTCTTTTGTCCTGTATAGTTTTAGATTGTCCAAAATAGGTATGATGCAAATATTCTTGTATAGTTCCATTGTTTCATGTTTCTACATCCTACGAAATTTTCTCAAATAGGCCTATATTGATACCGGAACGAAACAGATCACGTCAATAAATCAACATTATTGGCTTAGTTTGGTTTCAATATTAGTATACGACTATTACATTATACACATTTGGGGTATAACGTTTAGCAAATACATTATGACTGAAACCCATATTTTATTACATTCAAGAATAACACCATAGGAATAGAAATTTGTTGATTACAAATTCAGACTCCAGAATTATTACTATTCTTGTTGTATGGCTTTTAGAAATGGTAGCTATTTCAGCATCATCTCTTGAGCACTGTTTAATCACATAAGCATAACATTACTACACATTGCGAAATTACGTAAAATTGTACAATACATTTATTCTTCGTAATCATAACCAGAATACTCATGTCATAATCTAACATAAGCCCATAACAAATCCTTCGTCATCTTTAGCCACATTTTTAAGTTCTCTCGATTCGAACAAACAATATGGCTTCCACGCACACAGAGTCCGGCTTTGATGCATTGGTAGGAAACGCACCTCAGCAACATAACACAGAGATCGACTGAAATCACGCATCTAACGTCACGAACTCTGTATGTACCCAGCAAACAGGATGGGGGACACAAATGGTCACAAGGCAGTGGTTTGTTGAAGAGAGTCTCATGAAAGTGCACCACGGGAACACAATTTGAAGTGATTTTCCATTATGGTTTCAGACTGGGGTCTTTTGTACAGTAAGCAGCAAAAACTTTTAACAGGGCATTCAGTACAAGAACGGCGAATGAACCCAACCCCGTGGGCACCGACGAACATCATGTTCGGATGAGCTGCTCAGGAACACCGTGGAAGGGAACCCTTGCAAAAGTGATTTTGCCATTGCAGCCGACCTAGGTATACACCTTACCACTGTCAGTCGGTATCTTCGTGCGATCGGTAAGACGAAACAGTTGGACTCATGGGTACCACATGAGTCGATACCGCGCAACAAGAATCGCCGTCTGGAGGTGTGCAGTTCTCTGAGTGCAAGGAATAAGCGGGAAGGTATCCTGCATCGGATTGTCTCTTCCATAAAAAATGAATCTGCTGTGACAATTGTAAATGGTCAGGAAAATGGTTGGGTCGTGATCAACGTCCAGAACACTGTCCTAAACCACCTCTCCACCAACGGAAAGTGTTTTAGCTGGTATGGTGGTTAATGGTGTGAGTGCTTCATCTCTCAGGAAAATGAAACAATCACTGCAGATCGTTACAGTATTGAACTCTATGAAATCCACAGCAAACGTGACCGCAAGCATCCAGCAATGTTCAACAGACATGGTGTCGTCATGCTGCATGATAATGCCAGTCCACACGTCGCGCAAAGTACATTGCAAGCTCTCGATAATTTTCAGTATAAAACTTTTGCTTACCCGCCTTATTCCCCAGTGACTACCACCTCTTCCGGCATCTCGATCACTTCTTTCCAAAGAAGCCCTTTCCTGATGATCGAGCGGTGCAACATGCAGTTCAGGATTTCTTCGTGTCGCAGACTCCAGACTTATTTCGCCACCGACTCTAATAGTTGTCTGAGCAATGGAAAAAATGTGTGGATGCAGACGCCAAATATGTAGATTAACCAGTAATGTAGTGTTCATTATTTTGCCCTTTGGACATGACGCGCCTGTGACGGGCATTTAATTCTCGCCAATGGCGAACCCAATAACTTGACTTTGGTACCCAAATGCTTCAATACTCTTCAATGTAGACCGCAGATTTGAAAAGATCTGGTCTAGTTGGAACTATCTTACATCTCAAATGTTAACAGAGAGCAGCGGAGTCATACTTTTCTACTTAAAGTTTTTATCTGAAGGAAAAAAATAGTATAATAACAACATACTACAAAGTAGAAAGTATTTATTAGTTCTTTTGTCAGTGATGAGAAGTGGCCGTACAAGTTCTGCCATTCACGGTTACAGTTCATTTTAAGGATTTTTACCTGAGTGGATGAGTGATTTCGATTATTGCCTTAAAATGAAGGGGGCGTCTCAGGTTTAATATTTGCTGAATCTGTATGTAACCTAACTTAGGAATCCATTTAAGACTGCAGACACCGTCGTTTTTTACGTCATGTTTATCTAATAGGGGTTGGGGCAACGAAGCGCCACTGTTCACCTGGCCGAGTGACGTTTTGATCATAGGTATACCTTCGTACGAAATATGGCCGTTATATTTATAGAGCACATAGATTATTAAAAGTATTAACAACAGATGGTGTGGTAGAGACGTTAGAAAAGAACATCATTGTGCTTCAGTTTTATAAACAGACTATTTGTTTGAAATGTATTTATTTTCAAATGTTCAACTTGTTTCGACATTATGCGCAGTGTTTCTTCAAAGAAAGAAATTCTAACTTACCGTAGAAAATATACAGGGTGTCCACAAAGTCCTGGAACTGTTACAATGAAACATAGCTTGTAAACTATAGCAGATAAAGACATGCGGTTTTTTGCAACGTGTTCTACAACTCTCCAAGTCTTATTAAGTTGTGATAGTTGAGTAGTATTCTTATTATTCTGATCATTGTAATGACATTAATGGTTGACATGTTTTTGTATACTTGCCGATTATGTTGTGAGCGACAATGACAACAGCACAGGAGAAGGCCCAATGTGTATGGTGGTATGCTGAGTCTGGTAAATCACCAGTAACTGTGTAGCGACAATTTCGCCAGAAGTATGGACTTGATCCGCCATCAAACAATCCATAATTAGATAGGCTGCAAAGTTTGTAGAGACAGGTAGCGTAATGGACTTGCCGCGGAGTGGACGACCAGGTGTGGCTCAAGAAGTGATAGACAACGTGCAAGCGGCATTTCAGCGCAGCCCTCAGAAATCGGTCCGTCGTGCTTCACAAGAATGGCATGTCCCGAGATCAACAATTCATAAGGTCCTCCACAAGCGGTTACAGCTGCATCCCTACAAAGTGAAAATTACGCAAGCTTTGAAGGCAACTGACCTTTCTCAGCGGGCTGACTTTGCTGTTCGCATTCTGGCCTTAATCAACGAAAACAATCAGTACCTGCAACTGGTCATGTTCTCAGACTAAGCCACGTTCCACGTGTCTGGATATGTTAAGCGGCATAACATTCGGATATGGGGTTCTGAAGCTCCTCACGTCATTCGTGAACATGTTCGATCTAGCCCAAAACTCAACGTTTGGTGTGCTCTAATGCATGATCGGCTAATTGGTCCATTTTTCTTTGCTGAGGACATGGTTACAGGGCCTATTTACTACGATATGATTCATGAGTACCTACTCCCTCAGGTGTTGGAACTGCATCCACACATAATATTCCAGCACGATGGAGCGCCTCCTCATTGGTCTTTAGATGTGAGGGACCTTTTGGATAGACATTTCCCTGGGAGATGGATTGGCCGCGATGGACCAATCTCTTGGCCACCGCGCTCCCCTGATACCACCCCCTTGTTTGTTTCCTTTGAGGGTACGTCAAGGATCGCGTTTTTTTTATAGAAGAGATTAATAACTATTTATTTGACAAAGTCTTAAGAGACAGAGAGAGACAGATTGCCAAACGTTCCAAACTGTTGTCATGGTAACGATAGATACAGATTCGCATACATATCAAAGGAATAAATGAAAATAGAAGATATGGTTATAATTACGGACACGATCTTCAAAATACGAAGCAAGTTAGTTTCTTTGAGACGTTCTCTTCAAACAGTAAGGTTATTTACCAACATGTAGGACCTTCCTTTTGAGAAATAGCTTCTATACGCTTCAAGTTTTATGTTGTTTTATAACGAACGTACACACATATCTTCTCATTGCATTTGGTCAGCAGTAGAATAAATCTATTCGCTTAGATAAAAGGCTTATCTGTAAAATATATATAATCTTTGGGCTATAAGGGTATATAACCTACATATGTCGATGACTTCGCCAACTAAGTCACATTTACGGCACGAAAGAAATGTTCCAATTATCGTCATTCTGTTTGCTCCTAAGAACGAAACCCTGTATAATAAATTGCAAGGAATTAACTTTGTGTAAAATTTTATTATCAGAGATGTAAAGCAATAAATTGACAAAGAAAATTGCTTTAGCAGATACTTGACAACGTTACAATAGTTTTTCCGATTTACAAATTTCAAAGAACAACGAAGGGTATTCAGGTTTTATGAAAGCTAAAACCATATACTTACCTTCAAAAACTTGTAGTTTAACTGAAATTTTTACAAAAGACTGTCAATCAATCAACGAGTGGCTTTCGTAGACATATTAATTTTGTACTTTATGTTATTCTCGTTTTGAATTAAGAAGCCTCTAGGTAAAGAATTCTTCAATACTTTCATCGTTTTTCTGGTAGTGCTATCTAGTGTCAATCGCGACATCTAACAGTATTCCATACCTAACTCACAGATCTCGCACCTCGATAGGCAGATCATTCTTCAAATATATTTGTTGGAAACTTATTATCGATTTATGTCATAATTTATTCGACAATTTTATTCCTTAAATAATGGTCAGTGTAAATGGCATACATGCATAAACGAAAGCGATACAATTATTTTTATATGATACTCAAACCTTAAGTTTATACCAGCTAGGATAATGTTAAAATAACAACGGTTTCCGGAAAGTTTTATATTTTCTTCTATTTGCAAAATATCGATCCAAATTTTGTGCAAGATTTTTTTATTTTTCGTAAGAAGTTAGTGAAGAAATTAATTACAAATATTTTCTGTATACTAATGTTACATATTGTAAACAATTCACAAGAACACAAAGCAAACTTTTTATTAGGTTATAAACGTGGTCGTTTTATGGATGACTATGTGTTTATTTCCTCTTAAACCGTACTTATCCACTATCTGGTGGACGCGTGGGCTGTGTAATGAAGCTATCATGCAGGGATTCCGCAAGGATTTTCAGGTTAGGAGTGTACAGCCAGAATTGTGAGAGCGTAAGTGGAGTTTTGCGCGGTTTCTATCGATGTTTGGCCCTAAACCTCTAAAGTTGTGGTGAGCTGTCAAGGAATTAGGAGGTGACACCCCCACAGGGAAGGTCTCAGGTGTAATCAGTGCTACTTTGGAAGGTAGAACTAGAATTTTCAACAGAAATTGGCCATCTGGTACGGCATTCTGAAACCTTGAGAGATGTTTCACATGAATGATTTCTGTTTTAGCCTGAACCTTTGATGATAGCATCTATACGCAGAACCGCACTCCGCTGGAGACTATAGAGGTCCGTCCGGTTTCTGAAATAACCGAGTTAAGCATTAAAATTTCCTATTTGTCACATTGTTTGATTATAAAAGATTTTTAAGTGTTGTAGTTATGAATAGAATTGTTCATATTTTAACTTCCGATTCTGTAGTATTACTGGAAAAGAACAAAATGACTTAACTTTATTTATTTCAGAGTGAGACAGTGTAGTGTTAATCCCAACTAAAGTATTGCACTTTAAATATCTCTTCAAATATCAGTCAAGAGAAGCATATCACTGAGAGATTCACTGAGAGAGTGCACGAATAGATCTCCCGGGCACTGTGGTAATTGCTCACTTGCTAACCGTCCATTGAGTGAGGGCATGGTGTGTTCTTGTAACGGTTCAGGTGCCGTTTTCCGAACACGAGTAGCCTTATACTACTTTGGTGGGTTAGAACAAGAATGTTTTCCGAACAAATGCTCCTGGAAATCAAGATAATATCTCGATTCAACGAAGAAATAATCAATATAGGGGACTTTGAATGACTTTGGTAGCAAATATGTGTGCCAATCCTGGATTTTCGAAATCTCCCATTGAACGTTGAAGACGTTTGCACTACATCAATATTTCCTGCTTCTGATGAATGTGAAGGGAAATGATCTTCGACAGAGTGTTGCTAGTGGACCTTCAGCGAACTCCTGCCGATTGCACTGACGTGGATTCCGTGGGCGACTATCCCGTAAGAGATTATGTGCAAGAGGTAACTCCAATTCACTCTCGAGGAGAAATACAACCCGTATACAGCCGCAAGAGATCGACGCACCAATGGCCGGGTCCCTCATCAAGAGGAAAGTAGTTTCTCGCTCACAAGAGATCCTCTCGTTTTCAATAGACTACAGCTCCCGGGTGCTCGCCTCTCCATACGAGAGACAAGTTGTCAGGAAGGTCCATTGCCACTTTCGCCTAATTCAACAGACTCGGGACATCTCTCGCCTTCTCCAAAAGTTGGTATTGGTTAATCTCTAGCGCTGTCAAGGGAAAATATTAACCCTAGCATTACCAAAGATAGGGTTCGCCTCCGAGGCCAAAAAAATAGTTTTTTTAAATTTCTTTTTAACATTTCCAGCTCGACAAAAGATCTTAAAAAAATGATATTGTCAGGCTTCAACCTATTGTTGATACAATTACTAGCTTTATTTTTAATGCTTCTCTTGTTCCAATTAAAATTTAAATAATGCTTTGTCTGCTTCGCAGGCCCCCCTTGGTAGTAGTAAGGGGATATTTACAGTATACTGTAAATGTTATGTATGAAATATGGTATCTTATATGATATCTAATGAAATATGGTATGAAGGTGGCTTCGTGTACATACCATACTGTACTAAGGTTCTTTTGGTCTTACTGATCGTTTTCTATAAAAATATATATAAGAAATATGTCATAGCTATACTGAAATAAAGAAAAAAATTCTCACTTACACAACTTTATAGAAGTTGTTGGCAACACTGTACTTAGAAACGTCGTAACAAAATGGGAGAAAACTATGTGATGTCTCAGACATCCAAAGTTCATATCAGACAGTATAAAAGAATTTTGATGCGATGAAAATGTCATTTTCCTTGTGAGGCTCCCCACCCTGATAAATAATGGACCAAAAATATCTTGGTAATGATAGGGTTAATTCGGTCGCTGGGTGTAGATGAAATCATAAATTAAATAACCAACACCTTATTGGCTGTTGTACATTTTACTTGTGCTTTACTATGATCTATAATTGGTAACCTGCACTGCCGTGTTATGCTAGTACATACAATAAACTATTGGACATCTTGATTTTCTTTGTTTAATAATGCATAAATAACGTACAATCCTTTATCGAAACGTTTAAGTGGTTATTAAATCTTTCAACCACTTTATCTAGAGATAAAAATGTATTAATATTAATTAAAATAACTGAAAACACTATTTACGCGTATTGACAATGTCGCGCGCCATCTCCGTGGCACTTCAGCAACAACTAATACTACACAGTCAATGACCCGGTGGCCGCGACATTCTATTGCTCTGAATTCTGCTCGTTCTTAATATAAATAATGGAAGATTATTTTAATGAAAAGTTATTAATGTTTTTAATATTTCCAAGGGCTATTGCAGGAGTATGAGTATACAAGTGTATCAACTGAGAAAGTACGTGAGCCAGAATCCAAAACAACTGAAAAAAAAAGAGGATTATCTGACTAAAGCGTCATGAAATTATGAATTTGGGTGATGGGTTAGTGGATAATTAACATTCTTCGTAAGTGATGTCATCATCAGTCCTATATTATATGTATACAAAGGACATATTGAAATTAATTCTCGAGACACGCTTGACCATTGGGCGGAAGAGCAAGAATTTGAAATGGTTGAGAAATGAATAAAAACTTCTTTCACGAGTAAATAAAGTTATATTTGGTGTTGTGAGAAAACTGTGAAAACATAAAAAGTGTCAAAAAGGTCTTTTAGTGCGTCCAATATTTTTTTTAAGAGCACTCAAACTGCCAGGCGGATTTAAATTTACATCTAGAGTCAACCCGACTAAGACTACAACTTTATTGTCTTGTATCAGGACCAAGTTACTAAGTTTGTGTCTGTCACCATCTTTAAACTATTGTTGCACTTACAACATCCTGCAAAGCCACAATGGCCGTGAATCCTGCAACTAAATCATTGAAGAACTTAAAAATAGTTCATAGCAAGACTAGGAATAGTCAATGGTAAGGATCTCTGGAGTGCGTAAATCAGAATATTGAAATATGCTGACAACTTGGATATGCAATATGTGTATTGTTCCAACAACAATTGAAATCCGCTAACATAGTTACGCGTATTTACAACGTGTGGAAGGATGCGGTTTAAGATAAGTATATTTATATTTAATATTCATGTTTTGATATCATTTTAAAACAAACGTGATTTAATAAATCACATTGTAATAATTTTTAAGTTCTTACATTTCATAATTTATAAACCTGCTGCATGAAACTTATAGGCTACTCATATCTTGTATTTGAAGAATGATAAATGAATTAAGATGTTTGTGGTCGGGGCGGTGGAGGGGTAAAGGTAGCACAGATCTAATATTATTAACGTTTAAGTTGTGTAATTCTTTATTTACCTACTAACTGTAAAATCAACAATTCCAGTTCCATTAAATAGTATAGCAATCCATAAAGTAACTCGTATTTTTTTTTCGTGCCACCGGAATGAGTTGACCCCCTGTGTAAAGCTTTTACACACACAAAAAAAAGTTAACTTCTTTCTCTGAAATGTGTATTTGATGTCGATTCGGAAAATGGTAAATGTCTAGCAATAAAATTTGAACATACATTTCAAACTTCCATTTGAACGTTTCAACAAATTTCAAGGCAATTTTCGTATCTTGTAGAGGAAGCGTTTTCATTATAAGCAAGGCGTGGATACAACTCGATTCGTGTTTTAAAGTAGATAAATACAAAGTAAATAATTTTCTTCAAAATCAAAATTGAATGTGCTGGATTTTGAAATAAGATAACTGTATCTCCTTAGAAGCTACGCAAACATTTTTTTTCTGGTTAAGTGTCATAAACTAATTATAAGGGATATTTAGAATTAAGTAAATGATGTTATACGTAATCACCATTGTTAATAAAATTCAATTCTTTTAGGCGGGAACAGTCTTTTGCATATATATCAGTCGCATACTAATGCTAAATTTGCACCAATAAATATCAAGGGGGGGGGGGGTCCGGACCCCATGTCGGTGATTATTGTAATTAACCCTACAAGTGAATCATCTGACGGGATATCTGTAACTGAATATCCTAGAAGGACAAAGGGCACAAATACATATTTTAAGTTCCTGTTCAGTGGCGTATCCAGAGAGAGGATTAAAGGAATATGCTCTATTTTTTTTTGCATTTTATCAAGAATTATTCTAAGTGAGAGCTTCATTTTTTTTTCTCCCGAACCAACCTAGAAATATTAATAGTCGCTTACCAATTCCCGATTTGTACCGAAAAGCACTGCTAAAAAAATATGCTTTATTTTTGTATTATATCAAGAATTATTTTCAAAAAGAGCTTCATTTTCTTTCCAAACCGAGCGACAAATATTAACAGTCGCGTACCAATTCCCAATTTGTACCGAAACACATTGAATGTAGAGGGCGGGGGCGCGTGCCAAATCAAAGAAAGATGCTTTCTTTTGGCATTATATTAAGAAGTATGCAAAGAAAAAGCTTCGATTTGTTTCCGAACCAAACTAGAAATATTAACAGTCGCATACCAGTTCTGAATTTGTACCGAAAGACACCAAGGACGGAGGGGCGGGGAAGGTCATCCCGAACCTCAACACTCTTAGTATTGTTATTAGCCTTAAAATAAATTAAAGTAAAAAAAATTGTGAATTTTAAAACACAACAAGCTACAAACACCACGTTGTATAATTTTGATCACAATAATTTTATCGCTGTGAGTTTAGAGCAAATGCGCTTATTAGTTGAAAAGCTAAATAACAAACATTTTACTGAGTGCAATTTTATTGAACAATTTTCTTTGATAAGATATGTTACCATCTTGACAAATTTCATTGATGTACAGTAAAGTGTACCAAGCGAAGTCCGCCTGCCATCTGGTGCAAACCTGAATACAAAACAACAACAGAACCTAAAGATTTAAAGCAAAGCGAAAATTTGTGCTATAGAATTCATGGATAGGTTAGAAAAACAAATTGTCCTCCTATTTGTTGACAGGGAAAATAAATTTTATTCTTGTCAAATATTTTTCGTTAAACGTTTTAATGTAAGATCATGTGCAAATAATTATTCATTAGTTAAATATTTCCTCTTTTTTTTTGTTTGCATTTTCGTCTTTTCTTTACTGTTTCGAGAGTTACTTATATATTTTTTTTACTTAATAGGTTATAGAGAGTTGTAGAGTAGACTTACTTAGCAGAGCTGTAGACTGCAATCTGAAGAACGAGGTGGTATACTTCCGAAAGTGTTATACTTTAGTTTCTTTTTTTTATTAAAGTGTAATCAGCGTTATCAGAAAGTCATGTTTTTCTTTATATTTATTTGTATTCGAGTGGACTTTTAATTTTCGCCATCTGCAGAATATATTTCTTAGAAAATACTTAATCTATATTTTCCACAAATCATTGTTCATGAGTGCATAATGAACATTATTTTAAGTGAAAGGCTTTTGTTTTGTTGTTATATTTTCCTTCAACTTCCTTTTGACGCTTCTTGTAGGATAGTTGAATAGTAGGTAGGACGTCTATTCTACAAGCTACAACTACTACTATCGTACTAGGGGGTACCTCCAAAATCTTTAATTATTAGTTCTAACAGAATTAGACAGAAACTTTTCTCCTCATAAATATTTATTTGTGTAGGATGTTTAACACCAAGAATAAATTGAAACTAACGAGGAATTCCGCAAACTGATTCATACAGTAGTAAACACCATAGTTTAAACAAACCATGGAGTCAGCAACACAGTACGTTGATCCTCTTCTAACGTTCCTTGCAGTTATAATTTGTTACCCTCTCGGCCTGAGTCTTTGATCCCTAAAGGCCATAAATGTTATGAACACTCAATACATCGCTTTCGTGAATACGTGGTTTTGTAATTCCAGATCCGAAAAATACTGAAGCAACACAAATGCCGCATTTTGTAGTTCACTATTACAAGATTCAAAACCAATGTTTCAAATAATCTAAATGATACTGTATCTAGTTGTTATGTTATGTAAGACAGAGTGACAGTAATTTTGTTGGGTTCAAATGGACACTTCCGATATATCTTTTTAATATGATTTAGGTACATTATTTCTATTTCAGATCAAATGCCGATTTGTCTTGAAAATTTTCCTTGAATCCTTTATTTATCTTTTCGACCTATTCCATGTTATAGTAATTTTTATACTCACTAATTCGTAATAAATCATTATTTTGGCCTGAAAGCTGTTCAAATTGGTTACACTCTATTCAATCTTTGTACTCTTAGACTTTTGGTTTGTTTAGAACGTGATTTGTTTCTCTTCGCACTGAAAAGAATTTGCATTTTATATAAATTCGTTAACATTCTATTCTTTCCCTTGTTTTCCATTTGTTGTAGTCCAAATTCTATGAATATAACTTTATTTATAATCGTCTTTATGTTTCTTGAGACATTTCTTTGCTCCTTTTTGCCCAAGCGATCTTTTGTATGCAATTCTAGTTTTCATTTTTATTTATCTGATAAAATATGTACATTTTCTTCTAACTATTTCATAGAATTACAGTTTCTGATTACTAAGACAAAATAATTGTTTGCATAATTAATCATCCTTTTCCAGATTTTATTTTTCATGGGTACACAATTAACGTCTTTTCGATTGATCTTCGACCTCTTTAGTTTCGATTACACTTGATCTTCTCATCTATATCAAATAGCACAGTTGAATATGGAGACATGAAAGATTCGAATGTTACTTTGAACATGCGGAGCGCACATAAACTAAGCAATTACAAATGAGTTTTCGTTTCTCTTCAAACGTGTTTGAGCGAACAGAGAACCCTCTAAACATTTGGTCTGGCGAAGGTAACACTGTACATGAATCTAGAGCACAAGAAATATTAGCGAAGAACAGTTGTATTAAAACTTATGAACAAATACATATCAGGCGGAAGGATATAAATTAATAAATACTGATGCACAATATATGTAAGAATGTAGCAAGTATAGGGGATATAATCCACTGCGAGAAGCTAATACAGACGATCGATGCAAGCAGCAACACATATATCACAACAATGGTACTTACTGTTATTACCAGTGTTAATTCGTTCCAATCGTATTTGAGTCCATTGTTGGAGAAGACTATTTTCAAGACTTTACAGAATTACTAGAAGAAAAAACAAGCACACTTCGATCTAGATCTGACAACATGAGTTTTACAGGATTAAGATAGTGCCTTACAGGGCATGTCAGTCTTTGGATATGTTGATTCTCCAATGGTAGTAGACATTTACTTCTCCCTGCTTTCATATCGATATGCTTCACATGGCGATCTAAGATCCCTATATTTATAATATTTCCACGCGGGAGCTAATTCAGAGAAAGTCCACCCCAAATAATCACATCTATAATTAAATATCTCTGTGTAATTTCTTTTCCCTTAATTTCTATTCGAATATTTCAATAGATTTCAATGCTATTTTTCTAACTAACTGGAAACTACTAACATTGCTTGTCAAAATTATTTTAATCTAAATACATTTTGGAGGGTGTGACATCACGTTGAAAATCAGATTAATCTGAATATGCAAAGAAGCAGCAGAAACACTTCATTTCGGTTATACAGATGTTCTCGGGATATCAGCCAGGTGAAGTCCGACGATAGAGCCGACGTTTCAAGAACAGACATTGTTCTCATCTTCAGGGCAAGTATACTGAGACCAGTTCATGTGTACTATATATAGTAACGGTAGGGGGCGGAGCTTAAGAATCTGTGTCTCTGATTGGTTGGCCTATAGCTTGACGCTGATTGGTCGTTTTCATGTATGTTTTCTTTATGACTGGTGTCCAAGTCCGACTAAGTTGAAATCCTGTATCTCTGTTGACATTATTACGTTCTTGTAGTATGGCAAATACTGTAGAGATTTCACGAAAAGGGTAACTTAAACAGCGAATAATAGGTTTCCCCACATAAATAAAGTAATCAGAGAAAGAATTTTAATTAAATTTAATGTAATAAACGGAAAGACCGAGATTGTAGCTAAATAAGGTCACCTTAAGGACCAAAAAGATTCTAAGTCAGGATCTAGGCTGCGGAAGTTTAGAGTTAGGCTAAACTAATTAACGCTCATTGATAGCAATCAAAATAATTCAAAGGTCGTTTTTAGGGACAAATAATATCTTTTTTGCTAAGCTTAGTAAGGGATAATTCAACTTAATTAAGTCATATCCTATCCTACTCCCATCCCAATTTCCACTCCAAACTAAGAATAATGACAGGAAACAGAAGGAAGTCAGGAAGCAGAGCTAGCAGCAAATCACCAGAAAAACCAAGGAGGACTGGAGATGAGAAGGGAATCATAATGAATCCAACTCAGACACCTTCAAAACGAAAGTTGTTAAATACTCAGCAAACTAATTCCAAGGAAACTCAGAGGGAATTGAGAGGAGATCAAGCGAGGCGGATTGAAGGAGCAAAGGAAGTGCAAAGAATGTCCATGGTGGAGGAAGAAGAGGAAAATTCATCTATGGGAGATTGTAGTACTTCCACAGGGTCGACACCTTCTAGAGATGAGTCTATTTACAATGAACCAAATTACCAACTTCCATCCTCATCCTCTTCACCTAAGTCGCCTTTGAACTTATCTACATTAGATACGCCAATTAAGGTCACTAAAGAGTCAAATCTTGTGAGCAAAAATGATAGTAGTACCAAAGAAAACCCAAAGAAATTAGAAATTTCAAATACACATACAACTGACATAAACAATAAAGAACAAGATAGATTAGAAGTTGATGAAACGGTTAAACGGAAAGAAAATACAGACCCAGAAACACCCTTAGATAAGAATTTAGAGAGTAATAATTTTGGAATTATACTAAGAAACATAAAAATGATCTAAACGATCCATTCAAACTACACAGGTTAATAGTGGCTAGATTACCGAATTTGGGACTTAGAATTCATCAAGCACCTAATTTGAATGGGCACAGATTTCAATTTAAATCAAAAACGGACAAGGATAGATTTTGCGACAAGTTTCGAGCGGAGGACTTTGGACCCAACGCAGAAATGATCCTATCAGAGAACAAGAAAAACAATCCACAAAAAACAATTTCTAACACTACATTCACTTGCGTAGCCAGAGGGATACCGATTGAGACTGACACAAGGGCTATTTTAGATTACTTAAAGGAGAATAAATTGCCTGTAACTAACATAACACGAATAAGAAACAACAAAGGACCACTTCCTTTGATTCGGATTTTTACTAAGGACCCCAACCTGGTCAGCCATCTTATTACAAACGGATTAGATTTGGAATTCTCTATTTTTAAAGTAGAAGAATCACGTACCAAGGGGAGACCCTTTCCATGTAGGGTATGTCTTCTATATCACCAGGACAAACCCTGCTCAAAAATACCTTCGTGCTACAAATGCGGTGAAAGGCATCAGAGCTAAACGTGCAATAAAACTCCGGACAAGAATTTCTGTGGAACATGCAAGGTTCACGGTCACAGAACGGCGGCATCGGTTTGTCCCAAAAGACCAAAGCAGGGTCAAACTGCGGCTCCCACTAAGATATATAGAGCCCCACCAAACATATCTAGTTTAAGTGAGTTTCCAGTTTTGACAACTAACAATCAAATTGAGGACAAAAACATCAACAGTAACGATAATATTGAGGAGTTTACTTCTGATGGGATTGGACAGGAAATGGAACGAAAACTAAATGCACTTATGGAAGAGCATACTTGCAGAATCACAAATTAGGTATTATCCATTTTGGGTCTAACTTTACCGAAAGATGTTGTATCTAGATTGAATTCTTTAATTAAAGCTCCGTCGGAAGAGTTTCTTCATAGACACTTGAACATCATTCAGTCTATTGATGGGCATATTCATATAGGGAATGAGACATTTGAAAGAAAGCAAAAATCAAATAAAAATTCAACCTTTTCAAAACAAGATTCCTTAGATCATGGACAATAAAACATTAAGGAGAGCAAACACAGTTTCGCAGGGGATTATGAGGGTGATGTTTGTGAATATCAATGGCATAAGAGAGAAGATTTACGAAACGATTCAACTAGCTACAGACAAACTAATAGATATTATAATTCTAAACGAAACTAAATTAACTAAAAATTTTAAATTGAATGTACCAGATTACAGAATCTTCAGAAACGATTGGAAGTTGGCTAGTGGAGGAACTGCTATAATTATTAACAACAAACTTCAGGCTAATGAATTAGAAATTCCACAACATTTGAAAGATGATCTAACCACACCATTGGCAATAGAAGTGAAACTACCAAAAGATTCAATAATTTTGGCAACACTATATTCATGTCCAAGAACAGATATTAACAAAAGTCTACCTCTCATCACATACTTAGCCAAATTCAGGAACTTAATTCTTGCAGCTGACATTAATAGCCAACACCAGTTAATGGGGGATCCAATCTCGAATGATAATGGGATCAAACTTTTCCAATATTTATTGCAATCTCCGCTAATAAATGTTAACGTAGGACCAACGCGATTCGCCAAAAACATAGAATCTGCACCAGATAAAATTCTTATTTCTCCGACACTATCAAATAAACTTTTGCGAAAAGATGTTGAAATAAATTTACCCACAGATCATGGAGAAGTATACCTAAATTTTAACATCAGTCTATGCAGAGATATTCAGGATTCAAAATTTCCAAATTATAACAAGACTGACTGGGAAGCATATAGGAGATTTTTAGAAGGGAAATTAGAAAATATTCCGACTATAATAAGTACGGTTGAGGATATAGACAGTACTAATCAATCAGTAATTAAAACATTACAAGAAGCTCTTGAGAAATTCATCAAATATGATAAAATTCTACCAAACACGGAAAGATTACCAGCTGACATTGTTGACATCATAAAACACAAAAGACATGTTAATAGACTTTATCATAGACAACCATCTGAGTACTTAAAACAACAAATTAATCAACTGCACAAGGAAATTAAACAGAAAATTGCTAAATTTAGAGAACAAAAGGTCAATAATTTCATTTCAAAATTGACAGAGAACTTCTATAAGAATCCAAAGAGTTTCTGGAAAGCTATTACAACATACAGAGGGAGAAAGGGCGGGCACTCATTACCTAGCAAGTTGGACAATACGGCTATCAAATCTAACATGGAATTTATCAATCTATTTCACACTAAATTTAAAGAAAGGATAGGAGAGGATACTACAAGGAATACGGAAAGGATTCAAAAGGAGGTACAGAGCACTGCTGGAAAAATTCGAAAAATTACTAAACATCATCAGGACATTATAGATCAAGACAAAGAGGACAATCCATCAGAGGCCACCCAAACACTTCTGGCTGAAATAACTGCAGATGAAATCCTAAAGATCCTAAAGAAAAAGAGAAATACTGCTCCAGGGCCGGACGGTATTCCGTATATAGCCTTACAAAGAAGTCCACCTTTATTAATCAAAATTCTCACTAATCTCTTCAACGCTTCTCTAAAATTAGGATACTTACCTCAAAACTGGAAGACAGCATACACGATTTTTATCCCAAAGCCAAACAAAAGTAGATTTACATCATCAAATTATAGGCCCATAACTCTCACAAACACAATTGCTAAAATATGTGAAACTATAATTGCAAGACGGCTCAATCAATATTTGGAATCTGTGGATCTTATAACTAAATTTCAGGCAGGCTTCAGAAACAAGGTATCAACTATCGACCAATTAATGAGGATAATCACGGATATCCAATTGGCTCTGAATAAAGGTTGGAGGGCGGGGGCTGTATTCATGGATCTTACGGCAGCTTTTGATACTGTCTGGCATTCGGGTCTAATTTATAAATTATACGCGATGAACATACCAACTACCATCATAAGATGGATTATTCAATTTCTAACTAAACGCACGACTAAGATAAGATCGCAGGAAGAATTTTCAGCCGAAATTGAAATAAAGAAGGGTGTGCCTCAGGGAGCTGCTTTGAGTCCTATTTTGTATTCAATTTATGTGAATGACACTCCCTCTTCTTCTCAAAATTTAACAAATTTGGGTCTGTTTGCGGACGGCACTGCTTATTGGACCTCTGCCTTGTCGTCCAAATCAATAATTTCAAAATTAAAGGGTATAACTAACAAATTTATTAGATGGTGCAAAACTTGGAAACTAGTTCTAAATGAAGGCAAGACTCAGTTCACTATTTTTTATCCAACGGGGCGGGGGACAAAGGCCGACAAAAGGAAATTTATCAAAATTGGAAAAGCTAAAATTAAACCAACCACAAATTCTAAGTATTTGGGAGTTACATTGGACCAGAGGACCAAAAAGCATATTGCTGAGCGCAGGAAAAAAGCGTTACAAGTTTTCTCGGCGTTAAAGTCATTACTGTTATCGAACGTTTCTCAAAATATAAAGAAAAGAATATACCTCTCAATTCTTAGGCCAACTCTTCTATACGGAAACGAACTTTATCATTCTAAAACTGACATCAATTACATTGAGAAATTCGAGAGATATTGGATACGACTCACACAAAGGAAATGGAAAGAAGAGAGACAGACTCTGTATAACAACATACAATTTCCACCGATTGCAGAACACATCAGTAATAATAAAAAACGGTATATCGAATCTAACAAAAACAAAAAATTTGCTAACCTAAATCTCCCAAAACAAATGAATACAGAAATAAAAAGACACAACATCACATATCAGGAACTTCTTCAAATGATAAAGTAGCAACACAGGGGACATACTAAGAACTTAGATTACAAGAACTTTCAAATAAATACACGTACAGGATGCGATGAGTACTACATAAAATGCTTTCAAACTCAGCATAATAGCACTAAAAGGAAGAACTTTTTTTGTGGCTTGGCGATTTCACGAATGGTCACTTACCATACGTTTCTTATCCTAAACATCTTACTTGGACTGCATACGGATATAATTCGTAAAAATGTCAACAGAGATACAGGATTTCAACTTAGTCGGACTTGGACACCAGTCATAAAGAAAACATACATGAAAACGACCAATCAGCGTTAAGCTATAGGCCAACCAATCAGAGACACAGATTCTTAAGCTCCGCCCCCTACCGTTACTATATATAGTACACATGAACTGGTCTCAGTATATTTGCCCTGAAGATGAGAACAATGTCTGTTCTTGAAACGTCGGCTCTATCGTCGGACTTCACCTGGCTGATATCCCGAGAACATCTGTATAATATTCGCCGCCAGGAAAGCTTCAATTCTTACTTCATTTCTGGTTAGGTATTATAAGTATCACACAGAAGTTGGTTAGTATTACAAATAACAAAGTTAGTTAGTATTACACTTAAATAATACTATTACTGCATGTAAAACAAAGTTACATTTTGGGGAACAAAGGCATTCAACGAATATGTTTGCTCCTTTCAAGATGTTCAACTTGTACTTTTAAAATTCCAAATTGCAATTAGATAGCTATATTTAGATATATAGCTTCTAAAGAGTGTCTTAATACTACAAGTATTAAGTTTGTCCAAGAGTGTATTTGCATTGGCAGTGACATCTTTTGTTCCTTTTGTTTTTGTATCTAATGTCAATCGTAATACAAATCGTTCATTTACCCAGAAAAATTCGCCAATTGAGTTTCAAACTCGTTTATGATTATATAATTTTATTGAAATTGCTTATTAATTCGTTATTTGTTTCAAACTGTCTTAAAAAACTTGCCATGAATTCATTATTCAGCTTTCTGATCTGGTCCGGAGGGAAGGCCGCTCAAGATCGTAAAACTCTGTTCATTCTTCGTGTTCTTAGATTTTTTTATTGTTATTGAACATAATTTGTTCACCTTAATGTTATCAGGAATTTTTGCATTCGTTAAAAATCTTCTTTCTTTTAGTTACTCTTTTAGTGTAGAAGCAAAAGTAAATTACTTTAATTAAAGCATAAGTAAATTACTATAAGAGAGCATTTTTTGTTTTCGTGTGCATTTTTATGTTTTCTTTACTTCCTCTAATATTACTTGCCATTAGAGATGGGTCAGTACCGTAGCATGAGAAGGAAAAACTATCTTTTCAACTAGTTTCCAAGATGTATATTTTTTCCAGTTCAGAATAGACCAAATTCAAGAACTAAAATATCATTTAAATCGGAAGCTGGAAAACAATTTCGTAGAAATATCGGACGTAGTCCCCTTTATTTAGATCTAATAGCGGCGGCAAACTTCAGACCTGACTGAGGAAATATGAAGTTCGGTGGTGTATTGTAATTCCTAATACGATGGATATGGAAAGTAGTATTTTCTTAATAAATGACAGAGACAAAAACATATATTACTCTTTGGTAGTTTAGAATCTTTGTATGTTTTAAATTTTATGTTAAATTCGAGCCATTAACTTCTTCCAATAAAAGATCTTAACATTAGCTAAGCGAGTCAAATTTTCATAATCCAGTAAAAACATATTTAAAATTTTCAATTTTTTTTATAAAGTTCATTAGCCTGGAAGTTTCCTGTCCATAACTCTGTCTAATTTTGGCTTTCCATATTCACTGTTCTTTTCACTGTACATCAGGTCCCTTCAGACAGTGTAAATATAATACCGTCTTAATAATAGTCACAGGATCGCATAATAAAAAAAATAAAGTTTTTTTTTAAATTTTGGGTTCATTTTTTCAGATTTGAAAAGTCACTTTATACATCATATTTAGGGATATTTACTTCATCAAATTCCGAGCTCTGATTACCCACGGGGCACTCTACTAATTTAATAATTGACCCATATAACAACATTTTCAACAGAGCAAATATGTTCACCCTTCGAAGATCTCAATTGCATTGACAGTGGACCACCATTTAAATATGTCTACAAATTTAGCAATCTCTTTATAACCAAAGGTAACCGTAGCTGTCCTTATACTCACATCAAAAACGTTTAAACATACACCTCTCTAGGTTGCTAGGGTACAAAAATCTTATTGTTTAATTTGAGTTCTTTCTGAAAAAGGCATCCCTTTAAATCTTAGAAACAGTTCTCAGATGATTGAATTGAGCTCTTTTAAACGATTCTACATTACAGGTTTCAGTTTAGCATTCACAATCCAGGAATTTGAAAGTTCTCAACTAATCCTTCTTATTCAACCAACGTTTTTTTATGTTCTTTAGCAAAGGGGATGGTCAATGTTGGTATGAAAAAACACACTCCTCTCTTGAACACTTACTTAATGTCGAAAAATGTTAAGATTGATTTTGTTATTGTCGGAAACAACACACAACTCTTTGAAATTATATTCTAAAATACCCACAATCCCCTTCTAGTTCCGTTAACGATTCGCAAATGGCTTTAATGAAATGACTATAATAGTTCTCGAAATTTGCAGAAATGTTCAAGGAAGCTTTGAGTTATTGTAAGCATATTATGGTTTACGGCAATGTGAAATGTTTGTTCGCCTTTAGAGAACC
This sequence comes from Lepisma saccharinum, assembly GCA_022664845.1. Lineage (NCBI taxonomy): Eukaryota > Metazoa > Arthropoda > Insecta > Zygentoma > Lepismatidae > Lepisma > Lepisma saccharinum. The sequence goes on along the minus strand of JAGDQP010007929.1, from coordinate 15,482 downwards.
AAAACATTTTCTTGATTGCGTATAAGTTATAGTAGCTATCAGAATCATCCGGGAGGAGTAACCCTCTATTAAAAATGGCAGCTTCTTGGCATTTTGAGAAGGTAATCAAACTTAGAGCTGATTTTCTCCAGTGGTCTTGGTTTACTTCCGTTGGGCTCACTTGTCGCCCTCAGTCAAGAAGGACAATCGACGTCACAACCTACTTCCACCACGATTCCCGCCTGTGTAGAGTCCACCGTGGATTACCCCAGAGATTGAGCTTTTGTTAAAAACAAGAAAATTAGCCTTAAATGACCGACAGCCTTTTAAAGAGCAAGTTAAGGTGACATCACCCATCTACCAGAAGCCAAATCATTGTTTTTATTGCATTGCAGGGGACATCTGTTCCAAACGAAACAATTTGATCCTATGTGAAAGAGAGATTGAGAGAAAGAAAGAAGGAGCACATCAAGCAAGAAGAAGACTTTTATCCTACTGTTATAACTTTCCGCGTCTTTTAAGGTTTCTTTTTTCTTCGTGTTATATCGGCAACATATATATTCCATTGCAAGAAATACTCCGTATATCATATTGTTGACCAACAGACTCTAACAGCATGGATTTGAAAATTGCACCCTTTTACACAAACGAAGGATTTTTTATCCTTTCGTTAGCTAAAATATTTTGGATCCTCAGCAAAGAGTCTCGAAAAATATACAATAAAAAGAACATTACATGAAACGTGTTTTGTATTGTTCTGAAGGGTAGAATCGAAGAAAAAATACAAACAGTGAGATTCCAGAAGACAAATGCAAGAATCTTGGAGATGTACGTTATAACGTTCTAGCATGAGTGTATTTTCAAAGAAATACATGAGTGCAAGAAGAAACATATCAAAGTATTAAATTCATTAGTATCGAGTTCTCCTCCTTTAAAATATTTTTCTTTCAAAATTTATAAAGATTTGTACGAAGCGTCTGTAGCTTACCTGGTAGGGAGCTGGTTTCGCTTTCGGGGAGTCCTGGATTTCGATACCAACGGTCGACTAACCTGATTGAGGTTTTCATGATATTTTATCATTTACACCATACCAGGCAATTAGTAGGATATAACTTTGAAACTAGGCACTGACCGACTCCTTCCCACATCCTTTTACTTATATCCTTTCCCGACCGGAGCCATGGGTGACTAAAGTCATAAATGAAATTCAAATTCAAGAATCTTTGACTCTGAGATGTAACTTATAACGTTCTACTACGAAATTACTTTAGAAAAGATAACGGTCCCAAAAAATAACATATCAAAGTATAGAATTCATTAGTTAAGGTATCGATCGATATCGAATACCTTACAAGTATCGGTGGTATCAATAACTCATCCCTACTTACTTCTGTATTGAGTTCATATTTTCATTTGTCCTCTCCTGGTAACATAAATATCTCTTAGATTTCTCATTATTTCTTAGAATGCATTTTACTGGTCCCTTAGTGTATAACCAAATTTCTCTTAGAAAACGATCTAAGAAATCTTCAAATTCCTTACAACACTATATTGAAAGGTACATAATGAACCTTATTCTAAGCGCAAACCTGTTCATCTATTGCTAGCCTATATATTATTTTCTCTTCGGTCTTCATATCATGAGCTTATCACTACTTGTGACATAGTTGCACTTGAAAACCAATCCTGGTACTCATATAATTTTTACATACATTAACCAACATTAGCACAAGCACGGTTGTTACGACATTTATCAACTAATGAACATCAGGCAATAAATAGAAGATAACAACTGCTGATAAACCAACACTGTCTAGAAATAGATGCACTCAGAGTGTAGCACAAACAAAGAGACACTTAGAACCTTTTTTGCAGAGGAAATAAAGGTCAATGTTCAATTACCTTAACTCGGGGACATAACCTCAACTTTTCGTGCACCCTCGTGTTTTCATACACTTATTCTTCATACATCTCTTCCCCACACACCATAATAGATTATTCTTTGACGAAATATGGATAAGTGTTCGACGACTTTCATTATTTCTGTTGCTTTAATATGATGCAACAGCATATCTCCTGGAATAGCATTGGATAATGGTTAGCATTTTTACGTTTAGAGGTTATTCCTGGGGCCGCAGCTGCTATTATTCGACGCGTCTACATTCCTTTGTGTTTCCGTCATGAATTGTACCAAAAGTATTGTGGCCATTCTTTTCTAGTGTTGTGCTTTAATACATTTAGCATCTTTTCTTATCGCTTGCCTCAGTATAGAGGGAGAGATGTCGCATCTTATTATTGCTCTCGTAATCCCTTTGTGCTTCGCTGCTGTCTATACATTACACGTAGTTGTATAGGAAAACACAATACTTACCATTTTCTTATATGTTATCAATTCCTACTTCTAATATTCAATCCCACTTACGATCGTCTAAATTTCAGCACTCGGTTTTTGTAATACTTCCAGCACAAGTTCTCTTCATTCCTTCTCGCGAGCTACTGTCCCGTGTTTATACGGCTTCGTTTCACTACATGTGGTCTACACACACGGCTGTTGGCATTTGACGACTGGTTTCGTAGATATTACAATTGCGGCATCTCACTTCATGCGGTTTGTTCTTTTTCTTGTAACCAAATTGTGATAAATCATTCCATAAACCTCTTCGACTGTAAGAAGATAATTTGAACGTTATAATCTATGTTGCTAAACGAGGAATGTATATATATGTTCAGGAAATTCAAGTGTCTCTGAAATCTTTAGATAATTCGCTTAATTATAACTATAGATCTTATTAAAACAGAGTTGATGGGTTGAATTAAAATTAAATAAGGCAACTGAGTAATCTAGGGGAAAGCAGTCAAATCACAAACATAGCGAATTGTTTTATTTGATGTTTCAACACATTACGAAAACACACATATTACTTTTAGATTTTGAAAAAAAATACCACAAAAATGAAAACAATAGTGTAATTTTCAAACACAATCCGGAAAAAAATAATGAAAAACCACGAAAGTGAAATAGTTACTTCAGACTTCGAAGCTGTTTCAGTTAAACGAACGATTTCAAAACAGATTAAGTATGACGTCGAAATCCACATGTTCAAGTTCCTCTTTAAAAGCAATCACATTGAAATTGTGGATTAATTTTAGGGTCACGATTGAAAATATTATTGTTGGTTGCCTTTCTCCGTTATTTTTAGATATCTTCAAAGAGGAATGTAAGTGATAAGGCTCCTTTAGCTTCCACTTTGAGTCATTGTTTTTAGTTTCGAGGGACAAACCTAATACTTAAGATGTCTATTGCTGTAAGATCTAAAACCCAGGAGAGGTAGAGATTATGTGCAACCATATTGCGTCTTTAGTCTTTGGTCAAATTGACTCTCAGATAAATAATTTACTTAAGAATAATCCAATTTTGCTTGAACAACAAATCATAATCAACTTAACTGTTGTTGTGAAGACATCTTAGACAGACACCAGACACCATCAACATTGACTTAAAAACTTATCCAATGACCACATTGCGAATATATCATTAGACAACGTTACCTTCATTTTATATAAGTAGTAAGTTTGTTCAGTGTAAGAGAATGGTCAACAACTTGAGATTATTAGTTGATATACAGAGCAGTCCCGCCTGCCATTCCCAACACAAATAGAATACGCTTAAATTCAAATCTGTGAGTTTGTCCATACGTTATGGTCTAATAGTTTCGAGAATAACAGAGCTTAAAAATACGTGATAATATTGGCGATAGATAACTGAGCATTAAAAAAGATTGGACTTTGTCAATGTCGTTCACAAGAGTACTTTTATGCGACAAATCAACCTAAGCATAGAATCAGAGAAACCTAAGCGAGCATTTGTTCGACCTATAGTTTAATTATTTTTAGGAAAATTACGTCTCGAGTATTAGTTTTTCCTAACGCAGAAACTTCTGGAATAAAATTTTAGGTACACAACTTCGATGGTCATGCGGATTTGAAATCTGGACTCTGTCCATGAGTCTGAAGTTTGATATATGGATTTCTTTTGTTTTTTAAATCCTCTTATACTTGTGACGTAATATATTTTTACTAGAATGATCTGTATAAAACAAATTGTACAAAACTTTGACAAAATTCAAGTGCTATAAATTTTAAAAACGTATGAAATAGGTCTATATTAAATGTTCAACAATTAAACCTGTTGAGTATTGTTACATGTATCCACGGTATTTTTGTAGTTCATCAAGGAAAGGAAGAAACGAAACTTACGCTAACAAGTAAGTAAATTTTTATATTATATTTTTAATTTTGTTTGAAAGATGTTATGCTAACTAATACGCAAAGTAAATAATAAAAATGAAATGTTTTGATATCAATTTAAATACTATAATTTCAAACGTAACATTGTAATACTTTACAGAAAACTAGATGCCTGGACTAGTCTTTGATAAACGAAAAATAAATTGAAGTTCAGAAGGATAAAAATGTAACTCAAACATAATATTACTAACATTTAACGTGTTTTATTTGTAATTTACATTCTGACTCTAAATTCGACAATTCCAATTCTGTTTAAGAATATCGCGTTTTATAAAATACCACATATCTTCTTAGTGACTTCCGAAAGAATGTACCTTTCCTACGGACCTTTTCTGACCTTAAATTCTGTGTTAGCCCTTAGTTAGCAGATATTCCGTTTGCTTATTACATTATTCGTCAAGCAGTAAGAAAAATTGTAAATGTGAGCCAGAAAATTTTAAAAGCTTTTTCTTAACTTCCCTTTGACCATAGCAACATATTTCGATGTTGTCTTCGTATCTTGAACAGCAATATTTTTCATAAAAAGGCAAGTTGAGAACTCTGAAATTGATTGGAAGATGGAAACGTTATCAACGAAATAATCGAAATCAAAATCTAAAAACTTTTCGGTTGTGTAAACTAGAGTTACAAATCTTATAACAATCTGCACAGATACTTTTCTTGTAGTTCAATATTATAAGTCAATTGCAAGGCCAAGTTAAAATATAGTAAGTTACTATTGTTTATTAAATTACATTATTTTTAGTCAGGAAAAAATCCATACTCTGCGAATACTTTGCCTTAAAAAATTAAATTATTTGTGCTACTCTCAAAAGACAGAAATTCATTCAACATTATTTATTTATTTGGGGCATTTAACTTTTAAGAAGAAATAATAAGTAATGCTAAGATTCATTGTTCTCTTTTAACAAGAGAAGTACTTAAATTCAATACTATGAGTAGATGATTATGTCCATACTAAGTTGAGAAAGAAAGGTACAATGCTACACGCACAGCGATTTTGTAGCAACCCTAGCGAGTTGACAGCTCACTCTATTGACTTATTTGGTACCAAACAAATGCCAAGAAAGTAACTAAATTTTACTTCGCTCATTTAGTCTGGAATACTATACTAGAACTCCAGATTATTAATGATTCTAGAATGTTGTTATATTAATTGGTAATATGTTTGAAATGTTGGAAGCGTGTTGAAAATTTCTACGAATCCGTTATTTATATTTTAGACCTTACATTTTATTCAATTATAACTATCAATTCATAAAAAAAAATTGTTATAGTGGTCAGAAGGCAGTTCAATATAATTGAAGCCAAATTTAGTTTTCGTAATGATGGAGTTTTCGATCTTTGATGAATATAATTTATATTCCTTCTGCATTTTCGTCATTTCTCTACTCTCTCCACTCTTATCTAGTATTTATCATTTTTATGCAACTCGTCTTTTCACTTTTCTTTATTTGCAAATGTAATTTTTTTTAAACTGTGTCATTGAATGCATGCTCCAAATCATTATAACAACATAGTTCTTAGAAAGTATTTAATCAATGATTTCGCCAACTAATTTTTCATAAATACACAGTGAACAATATTCCAAGTGAATACCTGTTCTATGATTGCTATTGGTTTAGTGCCGTGGTTAATTTGGACGTTCGGCCAGTATTATGCAATTTTCAAAACAGAATGGAAGGTTATTCCCAAATAGTTTAAAATAGCAGATAAAAATATAAGCTGAGGTATTTTTCGGAAATTGTTCTAAAGATGTATGTAGCTCCGTTCCTTCAGTTATATGAACTTGTATAACAAATTAGGAGATTTACCAAATAAACATTTAAGTTTGAAGGATAATAAATATGCAAGAGATAATATCGGATAACAATCCTAACCTAATCTTAGTTTTCTGTGTAATAAATATCATCATTATGACTGCAGTGTCAATCCTTGTGTTCATTTAAGGTTATTCAAATTCATTTTGACAGTAAAGCACACATGTAAAATGTCAGTATACATCAGCATTGATCTTCATTTGCAACGATTGTTACTGTACAGCCTATGGAAAGGAAGTGATTAAAATTTTGGTCTCAAGGTGTTCTTGGAGACATTTTCCGTCCTACGTCATGGATTTCGTAAAATTAAATTAAATATTCCTTTCTATTTATTTTCCGGGCAAAATGAATCGATTTTCAAATCAGAAATGATATTTCTCAAGAACGATATTAAAAATTAACGTGTTTTGCGGGAGGTTATTTTATCCTTATATTAGCGTTTCCAAAGCCAGCTACAAGGAGCGCTTTGGCAAGCGTGATACCCCTACCTTGAGTAGGTAATACATAATAAGACATGGTGGGCTTTATGATTGAAATTCTATCGCTTAACAAGTAGAAATATGAGTAGAAATGAATTCGTTGTTGTAGCCAACTACAGTTACGAGTGCAAATATATATTTAAAAGCAATTAATACATCCATCATGTCTTACTATGGGGGACTGGTAGCCATTATAACGTAATTGTTTCTGTACTATTCTGTTAAGTGTGGTAATTTTAATCACTTCTTTGTAGATCAGATGAATAGTCACGGGGACTGGCCACAGTTCTGTACATGATAACTAGAACCGCGTTAATCACAAATCTTTGTTTTCGATAAATAGAAGAAAACCTACTTCCTTTCGCATAGAAACTGGATAGACAAACCAGGTAGACTTCTTTCCTTCTAGTATTGAACATGTTCACGATAAGAAGCATTCAACAAGTGTGTGAAGCCTTATGAATACCGTACAAAAACTGAATTAATCACATTTCGGCCAAAATTGGACTTATACGGTTCTAGCTCTCAGGTACAGATGTTATTTCCATTTATACCATTCGTCTTTCCTAGTATTCATAAAATCATTTACTGAATCTCTCTAATTTGTTTGAAATGATCGAAACAGAAAATAATTATTGAATTATTCAAAGAAAATTTACGTTTCTCGAGTGAAGGTGTTCAGCATGGAGCCGTTATCAATAATCTCGTTACAAGTTCTTTTCATAATGTTTCTTTGCCAACACATTTTCCTTATAACTATATCCATAGTATTTATAACTAATTCAAGAAGTAGATTGGGATTAACTACGGTACCACACAAAGTATACTTTCTTTTTTCTTTTCTTTTAATTTATTTTCCTATTTATTCTGATGCCAGATATACAAAAGATGTTTATTAGCCTAGTCTACTGGGGAATGCAATCCGAACAAAATTGTTGAACACCTGAAAATTTGCACAGATGTTCCATTAGTCATAAATAACAAGATGTTAAAAGTCCTTGCCTCTTCTCTGTGAGCTAAACCGAATATGGCGCCCGAACCAATATGGCCGCCGCCGACACCGTTACAAATCATCGTATTTACAATATTTCCCTGAAACAATGACGCAAACTTCGGGCGGTGGTTCCTCACCTCAAGAAATTTCGAAATATGAAGCTGCAAGACCTCAAAGTTAGTGCGACATCGTAGCACTCAATATGTCCATTCGAGTAGTAAGTTAAGTGTACAGATTATGGCCCGGGTCCCCAATATGGCCTACCCCCCAGATCTGTTCAGCTTCCGTTGGTGCTACTAGATGTCACCGTAAATTATATCCTCATGAGAAGAGAAAGCACTTTTGCGCGACTCATTTGTTTGCGAGTGACGTGAGCGGCAGCAGCTCTAGTTGAAGTGGCATATTGAGCAAGAAAATATTTTGCTGTTAGCAAAGTACGTAATGTTTCGTTTCGGTACCTATTGTTAAAAACCTAATCAGTATAATGCATGGATAATGTAGCTATGTGAGCATACGTGAACATAAAATGTGTGAGTAACTAGCAGGCGCCAGAAAAAGTAAAGAGGTCAATAGTGCGCAATATGGCCCACCGCCGTATTGTGCAAAATGCAGTCATAACTATTTTAAATGAAAGAATTAGGTATTTGAAATGTTTGAATTGAACACTCATTATCATAATGTGTAGTAATTAAAACGAAGATAATACTAGGTAATAAGGAAGCTATCAATTCCAATACAAAGAATAAGAAGATTAAAACCAAAACAAAGTAAGTGTCATTACGTTTAAAACGACCAGAATTTTTGCAACTGCTTCTAATAGTCCTGAAGAACCGACACTGCGTTGCTCCAAGTGTTGTGGATCTTGGTTTTGTTACCTTTGTCGGGCAGACAAGGTTGCAGACATGTATCTTTGCGTGTCGTAGCGCAAATACGTTCATGAACAGTGTGTTGGAATTACCGCTAAAGATCACGGATCATTTCGTTGTCCCTCATGTGAGATGTGACGTTCTAAACTTCTTCGTTTGTGTTACAATTCTTCTTATTTATACATATATTCTTCTTCTTGTATATTCACTTGTTTTTCATAAATTTTCGCAATTTCTTTAAATTCAATATTCTTGGATTTGCAATGTCATATAAAGTATGTATGCTTGTAATGTATATCTCTCAGTATGTAGCATATATGAGTAATACAGAAAGATTACACTTCATTTTTCCCATACGCTCATATTTTCTATAGCTGGCCATATAGGGAACACCATGTTCCCAATATGGCCCACTGGCAACATTTTAATTTTCGACTTAATATATTTATACATCTTTTCTAGGAAGCAGATTTTTTTTTTTCATTTTTCGAAATAGTCTCTCAACTTGATGGTTTAGTCGATTCTTACGAATAAATACTCTTTCTTAGTGAAAAAGATCAACAAAGTTAAGGTGGGCCATATTCGGACTCCCTACCTTATTTTAAATGGATAGGGTGTCACACAGGCCGGGTTTCAAATTAAAAATTTCATTATCAAGGAATTAATGTGATAATAGCGCAGGCACGAAAATCCCATCTAGACTTTATTCGTCAATTATAAACATTACTCAGATAGGTGTGTTGTGTTGGCAAGGATAAACTGTTTCTTGCATACAATGCTAGGTTCCATGTGGTTGCCAGGGATACCATACAGCTGTTTCTCTAGTAAGCACTGTGTCATCATCCCTACTCCCAGGACCTTGTGCCAACAGATTATAACCTCTTCCATTGGCTGAATAACAATAATCGTTGAAAATCTAACGCATATGAGAAAGATTAAATACAAGGACTCACATCTTTCTTTGCGTCCAAGACTCCTCAGTGTTACCACCTGGGCATTGGGCAGCTGCAAGAAGGTTGGAAAAAGATGCTGAATGGTGATGGGGATTATTTGAGGACTAACGGTAAGTAACATGTTCTGTAAACTTTTCTGTTTCACAAGCATTAAAGAACTTTAGATATTGTGTCCTATAAGACCAGTATTTTTTATAGGAGTAAAATAAAACTATGAGATGGCTACACTTTATTATTTAAAATGTATGCCATAACGCTTAGGAAGTCGGAATATTTCATAGTCTTCTTTAATTCTTGTTTAGTGGACCCTTTGCCATACATGATGAGAAGAAGAATGGTTTATTGTTCAATAAACTTTGTACGTCCAGGATGCATGGCGAAATTGAACTTGTAATAACAAGCTATTTATTAATTTTGCTAATATCATGCTCTGCTACTTTGAAAATATTTGTTGCCTTATTAATTTACAAGTGAAACGACCAAGGTATACAATTTTCTAGTCGGGATAAGGGACATCGCATTGATATGATAGCTCCACTTTTGTGTTCAGGAAATAGCAAAGCTGGACTGAGTATTTATAAAGAAATATACGAGTTTTACATTGAGAACAAGCTGACATTGTTGGTACTGTCGTATCTATCGTTAATATTCCAGAACGAATTTTATTAATACATATTTGGGGGATATAATTGACTGCAGAAGTTGCATAATTATGATACTTTATCTCCAGAAAGTACATACTAGTATTCTCTCGCATTAGTGTATACTTCAGTATGAAAACGTGATTTACTTAAAATGTCTTTCTGGGTGTAAATGATGGAATTCAGGACTAGACATATATTAGGATTTTTACATAATTATCGATCAGTAAGATTAAGTATTTAAAACTAAAAATGTAGCTGCGTTGTTTAAACACAATTGATGGTGTCATACTAGCACTATGACATAGTGGAAAAAGAAATTCCAAAATATTCCTGGACAAACTTAACTGCTTGGAAATTTCCAGTAGCTTGATTAATAAAACCCAACCATCATTCTGTTTTCAGGGAGAAAGAAAAAAAATTCAGACGAAATTTGAACACGTGTTCTTCAGCTAAAAGTCTAGCGATTTATCGACTGGAATAAACTGCCAGATATACAAATAATAGATCTAAACAGTATATAGGGTTGGAAATCCGTTGCTCAAACCCTGGAAACATAAACTAAGTTATTTCCACGACTTACTTCATGTTTTAATCACGTCTCTATTTGTCAATTAGGGATCCGAATCCTCATTCATTGAAAGCAGGCAAGGTTTTCCCTACGGACCTAAATTTTAAGACACTAAATTTAAGTCCCCAAGAAAAACTAAATAGAGTCGACAAATTCTTTTCAAGTAAGCAAACAACTAACACAGAAAGACATGGGGAAAGAAGGAAATAAAGAGAGAAAGAAAGAAAGAAGGAGGAGGAGGAGTAGAGAAACTTTGTTCTCAGGAGTAGTGTTGAAATTTGCCTGTAGAAACTGGGATGATCATGAAATATGATTAATCAGCGCAATATCATCAAAGACACTAGGTCACACTGAATATCCTTTATTCAAATCACATTAAATGTAATTAAATGTAACTTTGTACCGACTCACGATAAATCTTAAAAATCATTACGTAAAGTTCGCGCTAGTGACTGCCCAATTCCAGAGAAAGCTAGCCCAGTCGGCGCATCCGCTGGGTTCCGTAGTGCTTGAATGACTGTTGGCTGGCCTGATTGAATTCGGCGGGAACCGCTGAAAGGCGTGAAAGGTGATGATCTGCGATTAATTCCGCCAAATTCACATCCAGTAAGTAGGACGTCGCCTTCTGCATGTTTAACAGTGTTAAATGTAGCTTGGAGTCCGGACCTTTCATTCACACTAGCTAACAGATTATTTATAATTGAATATGTCCCCCTACGTCTGTTCTCTCATTGGCGAGTGACGAGTATTTCTGGATCAACCTCCCATGTATGTACATACGGGTTCTCTATGTGGCTGTCAGTTTCCCGTGCTGGCTCACTATCTGAGATCTTTTTTAAATATGTTTTCGTATGTGACGGAAGTGTATGCACTTTGTATACATTATCTGTACACCTCCTGTCAAAAGTCAGTTTGCTATATAAAACAATAGACCTTAATCTGTTGTGTGTACATTTCTCGCTAAGTTCCTATGGACTCCATTAGAGGATTGCTGTATGCGTTTATCAGTTTCTCTTTAAACTTTAGTTTCAGATCAATTTGTTTCCTTGATTGGTCCTAGAATTTATATTCTTTTTCAATTATTTACCTTAGCTTTTTAATGTTTAAATTTTGAGGTCATCCTTCGGCCTCTGTCTCAGTTCTCTGTCCCTTCACCTTTGGTAGATTAATCGTGGCTTCCTCATTTTTCCTTTTGGTATTGAGGTTGGCTTATTACTCTGGCGGTTTCTTTGATTGTGTCCAGCTTCTATCAATTATGTAATATCATCCTGCACTTGATTAACTTAATGGCTTTCATCTCCTATTTTCTCCACTTGTTTTCTTTTTATTTCCTGGGAATGTTGATAGGATGTGATCAACAAGATAGTCCTTTTTTCATGTTTGTCAGTAACAGCTCTCTCCTTTCTGCTTGTGTGTTTTGGCATACTGTTAAGACATTTCGATTTTGTTGGGTTCTTTCATGGTTAAATCTTGCATATCATCAGTAATTTTCTGTGAAGGCTGCTTGTGCTAGATAGTGTTTAAGATCTTCGGTCTCTTATACGAGATTAGCGGTGGGTCTTGTGACATTCACACTCGCAAGTTCTGGTGTGCTTTGTTCAATTCAACCAAATTGGCTAGTGACTTTCCGAACTTCCCTGGTGCTTTGTTGAAATGAAACAAATTAAAGTCGGGTTTCCGAAGTATCTTTACCAAGGGAAGTACTCGAGAGGGAACTCGCAAATAAGAAATGTATGCAGTGTATTTTATAGAGTACTTAACGTAAGGGAAATACCAGAATAGCGACCCTTGATTTTGGCAGAAAGGAAGAAATTATGACTTAACGCTGAAAATTGAGCGTAAAACACAATTTCCTGCCAGAACTTCAAACAATAATGAAATTTATACTCGAGAAATTATCAAATGTTCATACAATTCGCTTACATATTGTCGAGTGAGCGAAAGCGGGTTATGCAAAGTCAGGTTATACTACTATTTTTCTTTATACGGGGTGAACATCGCGTTTCAAAACAAAATTATTGCTTCCAATCTAATGCCTTTATAACATTTCGTACACTTTGCAAACATAGAAAAAAAAAACATTATTGTTTGGACTTCAGGCAGTAAATTTTGTTTTAATCTGAAATTACGGGATAATCGAGAGAACAATAAGTATGTGTGTTTTGGTAATACATCAATGAAATTGTTTCATAGTTATTCTATTGCTATTTCACTATCTTTCTTTCTTGGATTTTCTCGTGTTTGTCTCTTTCTTTACTTATCTTTCTCTCTGTGTTTTGTTTTTATGAGTGTATGTGTAAAATAGTAACATATGGTTCATGGATTCTCCTGGGGTAAAATATTCCGGAGGTAAACTAGTCCCTCATTCGGATCTCCGGGCTGGGACTGCTTCAGGGGGCTCTATGAACAGGATTAAGAAAGACCTTAGAATAGGAACGTGGAACGTACGAACATTATACCAAACGGGCGCTCTTCAGGTGGCGGTACACGAGACCGAAAAGTACGAGCTAGACATATTAGCGATACAAGAAGTTCGGTGGGAGGGTCAAGATAGTATCCCACAGGGCAAGTACACTTTCTACTACGGGGGAACACAGTCTCACGATTTCGGAACAGGGTTCCTCATTAAGAATAGTATCCTTCAGGCGGTTCAGAATATAGAGTTCGTAAACGAAAGACTATCGTACGTTACGATACGTACTCGATGGGGCAACACGGTTTTATTAAACGTCTATGCTCCGACCGAGGTGGCTACTGATAACGACAAAGATATATTCTACGATGAGCTAGAAAGGTTGTTTGACCGATTACCGAAGTATAATTCGAAAATTGTGTTGGGTGATTTCAATGCAAAGGTAGGGAGGGAAGAAAAATATAGACCTACTATAGGCAAATACAGTCTTCACGAAAAGACCAACAACAATGGAGAAAGACTGATAACTTTCGCGATTTCGAAAAACCTACTGGTAAAGAGCACGTACTTTGAACACAAAGACATACACAAATACACGTGGGTATCTCCGGACGGCAAAACTCTCAACCAGATCGATCACGTATTAGTAGACAGACGAAGACACACCAACATAATGGACGTTAGGTCGTACAGAGGAGCGGAAGGTGACACCGACCATCAATTAGTGATCACAAAAGTAAGGGAAAAGTTATGCATCGCGAACAGAGAAAGCAAGGGATCAAAACAACTGAAATTCGAAGTGAAACTATTAAATAATCCGAGCATAAGAGCAGATTACCAACTCGAACTCTCAAATAGGCTCGAAATCCTAGCCGATTCGAGTAATAATAATGATGATATTAATAGTGAAATTGATGTAAGTAAGATGTGGGAGGCAATTCGTGAAACAATTAAGAGCGCAGCGAAGGAACGCGTAGGTGAGAAGAAACAACAGAAAAACAAACCTTGGTTTGATGAAGAATGCATTAAACTTCATGAGGAACGAAAACAAGCAAGGCAACGATGGCTAAGTAATAAAAGCGAAGCAAATACCAACCACTACAGTAACGCGAAACGAAACGCCACACTAGGGTTCAGAAACAAAAAGCGAGAATATCTGACGCAGAAGATTCAGGAGATTGAGGAAAACGGGAAGACAAATAACATACGAGATCTATACAAAGGGGTAAACTCGTTAAGAAAAGGTTACCAGCCGAGGTTAGGAATGATTAGAAATGAACGTGGAGATCTTCAGGCGGATCCGACTAAAATTGTCGATGTGT
>JAGDQP010007928.1:39411-65156 GCA_022664845.1 Lepisma saccharinum | reverse complement strand
TTTCCTCTATATTCTGAATCTTCTGCGTAAGATATTCTCGCTTTTTGCTTCTGAACTCCCGTGTGGCGTTGCGTTTCTCGTTATTGTAGTGATTGGTGTTTGCTTCAGTTTTATTACTTAGCTATCATTGGCTAGCTTGTTTCCGTTCCTTATGAAGGTTAAAGCATTCTTCATCACCCATGGTTTGCTTTTCGTTTGTTTCTTCTCACCTATACGTTCCTTCGCTGCACCCTTCTTTGTATCACGAATTCCTTTCCGCATCTTACTTGCATCAATTCCACTATTAACTTCATCTTTATTACTACTCGAGGCGGGTAAAATTTGTAACCTATTTGAGATTTCGAGTGGGTAGTCTGCTATTTCGCTTGGATTATCTAATCGTTTAACCTCGAATTTAAGTTGTTTTGATCCTTCGCCCTCTCTGTTATCGATGCATAACTTTTCCCTCACTATTGTGATCATTAACTGATTTGTCGGTATCACCTTCCGCTCCTCTCTAAGACCTAAGTTCCATTATGTTGGTGTGTCTTCATGTATCTACTAATACGTGATTGATATGGAGGAGAGTTTTGTCATCCGGAGGAAGCCATGTGTATTTATGCATATCGTTTTGTTCAAATTAAGTGCTCTTTGCTAGTTGATACTAGAATATAACAAGCAATCGATCCTTGATACTAGGTTTGGATACAGCAGGCACTCAATAAAATTTAAAACCAGTGCCGTGACCAAACATTTAATGGAAATTTCAGTCACTTTCCCTTTTTATACTCTACTGACAGTAACAACACGCAATACTGAGTGTTACAGATACTATTTATGGAAAAACTATCGCATCAATATGAATATGAAACACGCTTGAGCTAATGAAGTTTTAGGTATAATAATTAACTGGATGGCAACAGGGAAGTATTTATTTTTTATTGCTCGGCCTCTTAAATGATACGATCAGCTTGATTACCATAGTTTTGATATATGTATATGGGAGAAGACTTACATATCTTCAGCACTACAGCCATTACAAATACGTTCATGGAATGGTATCGTGATTCACGTTGCCTATGGACGATTTAGTTTCTTTTTAAAGGACAACGATCTTTCAAGAGTTCGTAATCCTCTGAAGAGTACAACAGTTTTCTGCATAGACAATATAACAAGCAAACATTGTGCCTATTCTGCTACGAAAACTATGAAAGTTTCATTCTCAACAACTTCGATATTGAGCTTTTGCATGCAATAATGGCAAACTTACGCTGGTAATAAAAGCCACTGTTACTAATGCATTTGTTTTCTGCAAGCGCGTTTCACAACTTCATGGTTTCCTCTGACAGCATCACAGACCAAATTAGGTGCACTTGGGATATACATCGGAACCGGAACAGTACACCGTTAGAAAGGTCGTACTGTACCGTCAGTATGAATACCTAATGTGAAACTCTTATGATGAGTTCAGATAACTGATATTAACGCTCAGTGCAGGGAACAACGAGATTGTATAAACCCGTAATGTCTTTAGTACCTAGTCACTGGAGCATAATATGCTTACTGTAAACTAGAAATGACAGTTAGTCAGGGTTACTCTGATGCGAAGATAATTAGTTCGAGCACCCGTATGTTCAAGCATTTTTTGTTGCTAATGATGTACACATGTGGTGACAATACGTGACTCACCATATACTGCATGCGCTAAACTTGAGTAAACTTAAGTTAACAACTCAGATTTTCCTGCTACAAAAAGACAACGTGGTAAAGGTGTATGTTTTGAAAATGATAATGACGTCTCTTAAAATTCGGCAATGCTTGTAATCAGAAGATAAGATAAAATGAAGTGTATGGCCGGTAACAGCACTATGGCTTACGACCGTCCCGATAAGCATGTCATAAAAAGTTTGTTAAAACTTCAGTCGATCCAACATATGCTCGTAATGCTCACAAACAATGACATCGGTATATACAGTTCCATGCATGTATAACATTGTGACAGTGACCGAGATAACATTGACGGAATTGGGTGACGCTGCACATCTTCCTATAGCCCTGACATGTCTCTATGGGAGTACCATTTGTCTTGTACATTGGAGTTTTTTTTGGAAAATAGAAGTTCAAATACTAGAAGATATGCAAAGTGTTGTGTGATCGAGGAGCGTCCATAACACTGGGGGAAATGTATTAACTACGAAGAAGAGTTCCTTTAAAATAATTTATGTAAAATTCTTTGTGTAATAAATAAATATTTGATAGAAAGCAAAGCGCAGTTATAATTTGAAGAACATCTATATAAACAACATATTGAAATGTGTATTCTAAATGTCATTCTAAGAGTAAATAAGTAATTTATTTTTACGCTAAATTGCAATCTAATGTTTTTATTAGATAAAATTGAACGCACGTAATACATAAATATTTGAATTGTAGATACCATTGGTGCAGTTTCATTAGAGTGTATTATGTATAATCACGGTATGTAAATAACGTCATCCATACTGTTCCATGTACACTGCATTGTCAGTTTCTGGTATCACGTTCCGAAGGCGTACCATAACAATCTTATGAAACGGCAACAATGAAATCTACACTTCAAACATTTCCGTATTGCGTGCGTAAAAATTATCTAATAAAATATTACATTGCAATTTAGCGTAAAAATAAATTACTTATTTACTCTTAGAATGACATTTAGAATACACATTTCAATATGTTGTTTATATAGATGTTCTTCAAATTATAACTGCTCTTTGCTTTCTACAAAATATTTATTTATTACACAACGGATATTTATTGTTTGTATTATTTATTTATTAATGATGTTCATTTGTTTTTCCAAATTTATTATGAATGTCATGTCAGCACGACAGTGAAGTGAAATGAAATAATCGTTGTCAAACCCATTGTATAGATGTAAATACAAACGTATTTTCATACAAGACGTAAATGTAAAGAATAGCTGTACTTAAAACTACTTTCCAAATTATAGTCATATGAAATTTATATTAGAATTATAAAGAAAGCGTCAGCAAAGCCCTTCTATAGATACTTAGAAGAGAGAACAATTATGTACAAGAACATCTTTAAAAAATATTTAAAAGATTAAAAAAATAATTTTCTCGAAAGATTTAAATCCAAAATTTTTTAGATAGCCACAGGCTTAACAAACAATCTGTTCTTTATATCAAAAGGCCAATTCCCATCTAGCGTCTATATTCCAACTAAGTTATCTGAACTTAAAAATTAAAAATAGAAGCACATTATATAAGGAGTTAACGAATTGATACACTTAGAACTATGGTGATTACTTTAATAGTTACCAGGTAAAAAAGGTACCTAGAAATGTACAGCTAGACAATTGGAGAAAATTATCGGTCAACTGAAAGAACGTTTCTCTATTAAATGTAGTTTCAAACAAAGTTAGTTGCCGAAGATATAATTTTATGGGCGAAACATTCTTGTCACGAAAAGGAGCTATCGAAGAATTGTGACTATGCGGAAAAAGGAGCTACAGACGAAAAGTACCTTTCCATAAACTTAGCTGCTCGCAAAGTCTATTTGCTGACAGAAACGTACCTCATGACAACATTTACGTGTTGACGAAATACTATTCGACAAACTAATTGTCATAGCATTAAATGCGACTCTTTCGTAGTATTTTATCTCTGAATTGTAAATTGATTTGAAAAGAATCATCAGACAATGAATCTTTAAGAATTCACGGTAAACTATTCATATTTCTGGTAAGGATAACGTTTCTTTGCACAGAACAGAAGAAAAATGGAGAAAGAAGAATATTCGAAGCATAGGAGGAGAAGTAGAGTATAACATCATCTGACTGTGAAAGACATAAGCATGCAAGTAAAGCATTCATAATAATGTTTCAAGTGAGACGTCCATTTCCAAACGGGTTCTTATCCAAACGCCATAATTGTTGGGAAATTGACAAAAACACTTGCTTTACACTTCTTACTTTCCAAGCCTGGGAGAAATGTGAAACAACAAATATCTTACAAAGGTGGCTAAGTATTAATTTATTAATCTTTTACCTTCTCACAAAAGTATATAGGAAAAAAATAAAATAAATACAACTTTTACTGCTAATTATGATTCTGTCCTTTAATTTTTTACGATAATTAAATGATTTTGAAGACGATTTGGAATCCCAAAATCTTACTAATGTATTAGAAAATGATAAAATTTACTTAACAATGCCAATATCTCAATTTCAATTTTTCAACACAATGAACCATTTGGTAATAACCTACTCAAATATTTAATATTAAATGAATACACTTTAAATTCAACTTGTAGCTTCATGTGTACAAATATTAAGTATTTAACTATGCCAATTTACTTGACTTTTTGCAAATTTTTGTTTGACAAAAATTTTCTTTCTACACTTATTTTATGGTAGGATACGAATGAGGTGACGTAAAAGTTATGCAATGACTGGGAAATTATTATGAATACAAAGGAGTGTTAATAAAATGCCGAGGAAGGATATGTTATAGAATCTAACGCCAAACTCACTAAAATTAGATGTTGTATTTGTTTCTAAATACGAAAAGAAAATTTATCCTTTTAGTCTCCTCTTTTTTGGTAAGGGAGAAGAAAGTTTGGAAGAAGGAGCAGAAGAAATAGTTGTATAAAAGGCTACAAAAGTCGGGTAAGTAATGTGAGTGAGTAAAAGAGAATTAAACAACAAAATGCCTACCAAATTCAAACGTCAACATTTACATTCAACGCAAATTTCTCGATGCCATGTCGCAACTGTCATTTACTTTGCTATTATCCCCATCTCGCTCAGCGCCCTATTCATGATTCCGTGAGTATTACAAAAGCATGAGAACCAGATCACTTTGTCAGCTTGTGAAACATATCCGTACTTAATCAAATATTTAAATGCAATAAAAAAATCGCATTGTAATTCCCACCTGACAAATACAATGTGATATTTTGCCGTTCTTCCTTGCATTGAAAGCTACAAAAGTATTCGTTATGCGGAATACAAAAACATATTTTGATCCGCTGTTTTTATTATAGTACCGCTAAGGCTTACAGATCATTTCAGTTTGCTAAGCTTTCACACTACTCACTTCACTGCATTGTAATGTGGTTTGCCTTCAGTTTATGCTGTAAACGCATTGTTGCTTATTTATTTATTTATTTTCTGAGTTTTAAGTGTATCGCAGACTTCTTTTTAAAGGATAATAAGTCCAGAGTTAAAACCAGGTCAGTTTTGCTGACCCGTGACTAGGTCTGACCCGGAAATGCATGAGGCGCTTTGAAATTTGAACGGATTGATCCTGCCTTGACCCAATTTTAACGAATTGACTTGATGATCCAACGACCCGATAATAGTATCTTGACTTAATTAGACTTGTGATCACGTCTGGAGACAGGATTTTCTCCAGATTTTCTCTGTGACTTGATTCAATCAATATTATCATTTGTAAAAAACATATTTTGAAATACTTTTGTATAATCCCCAGTTATTTGCGTGTCCTCAAATCTTTCGACCTTGATTTAACTCATTTCTGGACGTCATACAATGATGAAATTGTGCATACCAACGTAAGTCGGGAGACAATACAATATTCCATTGATTATTTAATATATATACAGGGTAAGTCAAAATGATGGACCCGATTTCATAAATTTATTTTGTGAAATATAATGAACATATCTTAATGTGAGCTACGCACAAGGAAAGGCAAAAGTTCAAAGTTTAGTTGAGTTTAGTTTATGTCCCACGTGGTTGCATTGTCTACCGCTACGCGGCGCTGGAAGCAGTTAACGAAAATGGCGCTGACTGGAGAGCAGAAATCGTTCTGTGAGCTGGATTATCATGTAAACAACTCTGTGATGAGTGTTCAACGGCATTTCCGTACCAAGTATGGCAGAGACCCACCTACTGGAAAAACCATTCGTACGTGGTATGAAAAATTCAGAAATACGGGCTGCATCTGTAAGCGAAAATCGACTGGCCGTCCTTCAGCTGAGGAAGAGACAGTGGAACGTGTTCGCGCCAGTTTTGTGAGGAGTCCACAGAAGTCTACCTACCGGGCAGCGAGGGAACTTGAAATGCCACAGAAAACTGTATGGCGAATTCTGCGGAAACGTTTACAAATGAAATCCTATCGCTTGCAACTGCTACAAGCCTTAAGAGACACTGATTATGCTGCTCGAGCGTCTTTCTGTGCTGATTTTCTCACGTTAATGGAAGAGGATGGGTTCGCCGAAAGGTTACGTTACAGTGATGAAGCGGTGTTTCACCTTTCTGGGAATGTAAATAGACACAACGTAAGGATCTGGGGAACTGATAATCCCCACGCGATTCACCCAAGGTGAATGTGTTTTGTGCCATTTGCCCTGAAAAGATTTATGGGCCCTTTTTCTTCCTTGAACCTACTGTGACAGGACATGTTTTTCTTGATATGCTGCAACAATGGCTCCTTCCACAGCTCGAAGATTTCATTCTTCAATTGGATGGTGCCCCTCCGCATTACCATGGCAGCGTTCGGGATCATCTCAATGAGGCATTGCCACAGCGCTGGATAGGCCGTGCATCTCACGAGGATCGAGTTCTCATTCGTTGGCCACCTCGTTCCCCCGATCTGACCCCGTGTGATTTCTTTTTGTGGGGTTTCATAAAGGGTCGTGTTTACGTACCACCACTTCCAACAACATTGGGTGACCTTCGCGCCCGCATCACAGCAGCCATTGCAGAGATTGACCGTGACACACTACACAAGGTTTGGCAGGAGATAGACTATCGGCTTGATGTGTGTCGTGTTACGCGAGGTGCTCACATAGAGCACTTGTGATGTGACTGAAAAAAACTTTGAGAGTTACCCTTCTTACCACATGTATTACATTCAGATATGTTCATTATATTTCACAAAATAAATTTATGAAATCGGGTACATCATTTTGACTTACCCTGTATTTTACAAAATATTTTACTTTAGTAAGATCTTCCTTATTCTAAAATAAATGCTAGTCCGCAACGATGTTGCGTTAAACGTGCTACAAACATTTAGGATTTGTGTGACAAAACATCAGGTTACAATACATAGTGTAAGCAAAATGTATTCGAACACCGAAGTCACTTGCAAAGATAATATAACTTTAGAAAAAAAAACATGTCTAAAAAAACACTTCGTGCTAAAAAGGAAAAAAAAAATATTTTGTTTACATATGGATGAAAAGAAGAACATGAGTCGCGAAAATTGATAATTTTGTAAAGTGACTTATGTGAGAGCGCGATCCATTCTTTCCTTTTTAGTTATGCTTAATAGAAATCATTTTTTAATTTTAGTACGAATTTGTTTATTTTAAGAAACGTTTTTATTGTGAATAGAGTATTTCCGAAGCAAAAACAACATATCACTAAATAAGTAATGTTTAAAGATTACACAGAAAAATTGAATCACTGTAACTGGGACTCGAACCCAGATCTTCCAGTTGCTGACTAGTTACCATATGTTAATCATTGCACCACCACACCACGGTCAATTCTCTGTGTATATGGAATGTACGTCTCGCCTAAACCCAAGTACTTGTAGCTGGTTTCAAGCCCCATGCACTATTATAATAAGTATCTGGGTTAAAATCTAGACAAGAGGAATATTCAATATACACAGAAAACTGGCCATGCGGTGGTAGTGTAATGGCTATCATATCTAGCCAGGAACTAGGAGATCCAGGTTCGAGTCCCGGTCACAGTGACTGTAATTTTTCTGTGTTAATTTTCAACAATTTATTATACACAAGGTAATCAAAAAAACAATAACATCTAAATTAAAGTAAATCTTAACATTAACACCTTTTTCTTTCTGAGTATATCTTTATTTTCCTTCTTCGCTTCTGGTTTTCCTTTTTCTTTTCTTAAAGGATTTCAATTTCAAGGTCGAAATTTATTTTTTGTTATCTTCTAATAATAACATTTATATTTCATCCTTTTTTTCAAAATAATTTTCCTTATTCATAAATCATTACAATGTAAACATGAGAAATCTGCATTTTTCCTTTGGAAGTTGTAAATAGTTTGGCCATAAACCAAGTGGTAAGAGTAATTTTGAAAATGATTAAGACGGGTCATTTCGTAATGCATTCCTGTTACCATTTGATTGATTTCTGCAGTAGTAACATGTATGTCAACATATCTCGTGTTCTTCTATGTTATTCAATGATTACTTGACTTTCATTGATAATCTCTAATACTCATTTACGATATAATTCCTCTGCGGTTGAGGGAAAAACATAACAGCATTGCTTCCCTCCTAATTCAATTATATGTTGTTCAAAGAATTAACAACCCAGTTAGAGACTTTCTAATCAGTGTTTTTCAAGACAAAACGCATATTTTGTTCTATATACAAGATGTTGCGTAAAATACTTAAGACAAAACAAAGAGATAAAGTTCATATGAGCTGTAAATCGCTCCGTTTAAGAGATGTTAGCGGGTATCCATTTTGGAGCTACAAATCGATTTTCTATAATGTAAAAATTAAATGGATATATTTCGACACTACATAAAATATACGTGAAACGAACTGCACGTTATTTGAAATCGAATTGCATAAATATATTTTCGCACGCCATTACAATGGCTCATTGGTAATTTAGTATCCTCTAGTATATGTGACACAGAGAACATAATGTTACGCAATGTGAATTGGGTACGATTTTAACAAACATCTTGAATATCACGATTTATATTATTCACAGGCTGCAACACTGCATTTTTTTTAACATTACAATCATTACTGCTACTGTATATCAAGTATCCATTAAATCTACGAAGTGATATTTGAAAAAAATGAAATTTTATAGGCAGGTATTGTCCATACTGTCAACATGATGAAATATCCTTTGAAGAACTTCATTTTTACAAAAGTACTTCTACCAACTTAATTCAGTTAATTACATATTTATTTTTTGAGCGGTAAAGTAGCAATGTCATTACTTTGTTTACAAGATGTTTAAAACTAATCTTATAATTTTTACAGCCTAATATTTTATTTAAATCTGTTTAAGCCGTGAAACTAACCTGTACAATATGTGCATCCATACAGAAATATAATTTAAAAAGAAATAAAATAAAGATTATATTGACAAAGTTATATAAACATTTTCTTAATTATTTCTATTTTTGACAGCTGTCGAGTTCTCTCTTGATGTTGAGAGATTATGAAGTGAATCAGTAGGCAGCAAGTGAAACTTACGGGAAAGATTGCAGCGTCGAATCAAAGTATTATAAACTTCTTCATCTGGGAAAAACTAACGATTTTTTTTTCAAATCTTTAGTGAAGGGAATTCTACAAATAGAATTTGACATAATATGAACAGAGTTGAGTGAGTATTGTGTTTAAATAGGAAAATTTATTTGAAACAAAATGATGACTTACCATCACGACTTCAAATACTGAAACTGTCTTCAGAAAGTAAAAGACACGCTCTTGTTCATAAGGAGGCAAACATAAACATAAGGATATTTTTCCTTGTTAAAAGAGAGTAATACGCGTTCGGAATGGCAGTATTCATCTACATATCGTATTTCATCTAAATTAGTGGTTTTGTAAACTTTGGAATTACAAAGGGTAACTTCGCTAAGCAGTTCAAAGTATCAAAGACTTAAAGGGCAACCAAACAAACTTGCTCCTTATTGGCCAGAAGCGAGCACACCTCTTTCCCGATCGAGATTGTAATTGGACAGTGACATACGTTCAGGTAGTGAGATCTCCAATATAAACTTGAAACGTGACTGCCATCATCTTCAAAAGCCAGCTTCCAGTGCAGAAACTCAATCTTCCACCATTACAAACAATAGAAGCTACCGGAATTAGCCTACTAACTCCTAATCAGCCCACTTTACTTATAGCAGTGTATAAACCTCCAAATGTTCCACTAATTCCAGCTGACATTAAAGCACTCAGCTCAATGGGCAATCATATCATTATGGCAGGTGATCTCAACTGTAAGCATCAACACTGGGACTCCCGTAGACAAAATCAGTCTGGTTTAATCCTCTTTAATGTACTACCAACGCTGGATGTCTACCCAGTCTCCACCATGGAACCAACTCATTTTCCTAGAGCTGGGGGCAAACAATCCTGGCACTGGAATCTGACCATATTCCAGTATGTCTCAACACACAGGACACCCGAACTTTATCACCAATTTATCAAACAGACTGGAATAAATATCAACAATATCTGGCTAGAACCACACACCCAAACCTACCACTTCACAGTCCTACAGATATTGAAAATACTGTTGATCTCATAACCTCAAATTTAAAATCTGCCTACAGACTACATACAACAAAAGTCTCACCTGCAGTCACACCGGATACAAGCGGCACTTCAGAAGACCTACGCACTCATGCACTCATTTCCATTAAACGATGGGTCAGGAAAAGATGGCAACAAACCAGACTTCCAATCTTCAAAACACTATGGAGTCAAACGCAGAGTCAAAAAACGCCTACGAAGATTGATCTCGCACCACTGGTCCTTGAAAATACAGCAATTAAAGCATCCAACATACGAATTTTGGTCCATAACCAAAGCACTCACACGAAAGAAACCAGCGCATTCAAATCGACCTTTACACGGTCTAAGAGGACTTGTCTACAATCCTCAAGCTAAATCTGAAGTTTTTGCAACCCAGCTACAAACACAATTCAGTCTAAACCCGGAGCCTTACGATGAGGATACAATCCGTGAAGTAAATCATCATTTACAAACAACCCAGTATGATGATCCTTTTCTACCTGAAACGCTGTTCACACCCAAAGAACTGGAACGCATTATCAAAAAAGTCAGAGGCAGAAGTGGTGCTGGACCTGATGGTATACCTACTACTGCACTTAAACACGTACCCAGAAAAATGTTAGTTTTAATAACCAGACTATTTAATGCCATCCTCATCCACAGTCATTATCCTAAACAATGGAAAATTGCAAAAGTCATAATGATTCCGAAACCTGGCAAGGATCATCTATTTCCGCAAACTCAACGTCTTCTCAAAAACAGACTTTTTCAGCACATTCTAGATCAAAATTTGTTTCCAAATCATCAATTCGGTTTTCGGCCAAACTTTAACACAGAAGCTCAACTGGTTCGCACTTTTGAAGAGATTACCTTACAATATAACATGAAAGGACACACTTTTATTATATTTTTGGACACGGCCAAAGCTTTTGATAAGGTCTACTGTATAAACTGGACATCCTTGGATTCCATCACCAATATATCAGACTTATACGCTTCTATTTACAAAACCGTTCATTCTATGTTTCACATCTACATATTAATTCCACTGCATATCCTATCTCCTCTGGTGTTCCACAGGGCTCTGTTCTTGCTCCAGTCTTGTTCAACTTATATACAGCTGATATACCAACTCATCCACACACGCTACTAGCTACATTTGCTGATGACACAGCCATATTTGCCTCATCACATCAAATTCGATTTGCTCTAATGTATGCACAACAACATCTTAACTCAATTGAAGATTGGACTACAAAATGGCGTTTAAAACTAAATGCCGAAAAAACTACTGTGGTACACTTCGCAAAACGAAGAACATTACCTCCGCACAAATTATCACTCTTTGGAACACAGCTCCAGTACAGTCCAAGTACCACCTTTCTTGGTGTAGAATTAGATAGGCGACTTCTCTTCAAACAACACATCACAAACATTGCAGCTAAATCCACGCAACGCACTGGATATTTATATCCACTACTAAACAATAGCAATGGACTCTACTTGAAAGCGCGGTTGCACGTTTATCTGAAGATGATCCGGTCCAAACTCATATACGCAGCACCAGTCTGGAACCATGCAGCAAAATCGCATCACTTACTATTCCAACGTGTACAAAACAAAGATGCCAGATTCATCACCGGACATTCCCGTGACACTAGTATAGCACAGCTTCACGAAGACCTGGAAATCCCTATGCTCAAAGATGTATTGGACACTCACTGCAGATTATTCTGGCATCGAATGTCGCAATCCACATATCAAGTTCTCCATAACCTTGGAACCACCATACCTCCCCGATTCACTCACCGAATGCCCCATCCCATTTAAACCCTACAGACATCATATACTTTGTTCATATTTTATTGTTGGAACTTTTACCATCTAGCCTGACTGCTTAAGTTAACCATCTTACCTCGCTACGTAAACAACACCTTGTTAAGCATCACAAAGTAATAATAAAATCAGATATATTGCGAAAGCGACAGTTGCTTTTCGCAAAATTTCATATACCTCCTTCAAAACAACGTCCCAAAACTCACATAGAAGGCATGGGCTCACAAAGCCCGAAACTTCTAAATGAAACCGTCATGATATCCCTCCCTCCCTCCCCTCCCGTTCTTGGTCGGTCTGAAAACATGGATCGTCTCTGCTAACATCGGTCAGGTCTGTCAACATCTACCAGTCAGTTATTACACATCTCCATGTAACTGACCAGACTCAGCAGAAAAGTGCTTAAAATCTCTGCATAATCTTGTGCCTTGACATTGCCACGTAAAGTAAAGAGGGTGCCGAGCCCCATCAGAAGAAACATGATCACACTGTAACCCAACCTTAACCGAGTTTCACAGTCGACAATATTTAAATGGCTATTCGTCGTTGGCCACACACACACTCTAACATCTGATCACCACATGGTATACCGTTATTCATCACTCCACTCAAAATGTTTTACTATTTTAGGGTCCAGTTTTGACGCTTCTAACACCACGCGAAGCGGTTTTTGATATTTGACATTGATATTTACGGATAATTGGCAGCTACAAAAACCACATTTCCGCACTTTGCATTGAACGATAAAAGTCCTTGGATGCAGTTTGGAATTATTGTGTGATGCTTATTTGACGATTACAATGTACGACATTCTTTAACGTTCGACGTTCTTCGAAGGATAACATGGGAGTTTGGCTTGCATGTTGTTGATTTGTACACGTCCTTGCACACCTTCACTTCACTAACTTGGGAAACAGTAAACCTAGGGATTTCAGGAGAGGGAAACTATCGCTACAAAAAGCACCTGACTATGTTCAAAGTCAGTGAGATCCTCAGACCGTCCAATGTTATTGTCTCGCACTATTGTTTGACTACTGAGATCGCACACTGAGGTAGATGACAGTACTGAGTCCATGATCAACACTTCTTTTATAGGATACCCGGATATTTTTGATCAGATAGTGTATGCATGAAAGTCTGCACAAGTGTACTCTTTTCCCCAGTTTGACATTGTTGTTGAATCGATACAGCAAAAGCATGTTTTCTGCATTTTATTATTTATTTGATTGGTTTTCAGATGACTAATTCTAAGAATATACTGATTTTGATTAATTCACGTTTCTTCAAATACAAATGTGTAACATTCTGTATCTATAACTGCCCTTAAAGCTCACTTACTATATCCAGACGTCTTTTAGGGATATCTATGGCAGTTTAGAATATCCTCTTTAGATGAAGTATTATGTTAAACATATGTTAAACTGAACCTAATTGGCGTATACGAACGTTAATCGTTTCATAAGTGAATAGAAATTGCGAGGGAATAATTAACAACCAACTTTTAACTACTGTCTGGAAATAAATAGTAGTTGTCGACATCTATCCGTATATGTTTACTTTCACTAGGACAATTCCCAGTACAAGGTCTACACCAAGACCCACGCCACCAGTTCTTTCATTACAGTAAACAGAATGCCTCATACGTGTGGCGTACGTATGTCATGGATGTCTTTTTAATTTTTTCTGTTTGAACATTCCATCTCGATTATTCCTTACATTAAATTAAGTTACCACTTGCAGCTACAACGGTGTCCCATACTTACTGAAGATGCATATCTTGGAACTATTCGTGATTTCAAGCAAGTACAGGAATGCATATTATTCAACACAACAAACATTATTCTTTTTCATTCTCAACTAAACAGAAACATTTGTTGAGCTCCAAGGCGATTGGAATAGCTACTCTGGTTCTTAAAATATATCTGCACTACAAAACTTTAAAATACATGATTTTATATTTATTTTTTAAAACAGTAGGGTACGAACCCCGATGGTTAGACCATGGCCGGATTTAGAAATTTTCTAATGGGTACAAAGTTGAATTTTGCTGCCTTTTTCCACCGCCCTTTCAATTGTTTCTTATACAAACAACACGACCTGCTGACGCGACAGTCACAATATTGTCTGGCATCTTTTGTTATCTTCTCTGGAGTCTGTCGAGGTATCTCTATTACTAGCTGCAGTAAGACAGTAGACCTGCCTATCTGACTTGAATCGCGGTTTTGAAGTTTAGAGATGAAGGTAGGTTGTGTGGAATTACATAAAAATGTTTTAGCGCTCCGGTATTGAAATTGTCAATACGTTTAGGACAATTTCAATTTAATATGCTATTTAGTTTCTTTTTAGGAACTTTTATTTTCATATTTGTTGCTGCTTGCTACCCGTATTGCTTGCCCCCTTTTGATCCCCTAGACCTGATACTGGGTTCAATTTCTCGCATAATGCGACAACGGCGGATGTTGAGGAATGTCAACATCCGTCTGTACTTGTCCCTTAAATACTACGTACTTTGTTGATTAAGTTAGCTGATCACACTCGATCAGTGCGTTCGGAGGTTTTGCTTCAAAAGTGTCTGTTTTTCAAGCAGTACCTTTTTCCTTAGTGGATACTTAGTGCTAAAAATTCGGCTTTCAGTGTAGTGTATTCGTCCCATTATGGCAATTAAAAAGCGTAAACACAGTACGCTGAGCTTGAAGGACTTTAAAGTATTAAATTTGTATACTACTCTGATAATCCTATCTTCCAGGCGTTTCGACCATACCCTTAGTCCAAACGGTGACGGATGAACGGGGTTCTACTGTATTGTATTTTACGAAAAAATAATCTGATAATTTTGAGTTGCAGTTACCATTATACGATTAAGGGACACAATTATATCTTTAACAGTACTTACTCTTATGTTCGTTTCATTGCCACCAATATTTTTAAGACAACATCCCTCGAAAAGGTTCAATACGAAACGCGCATTTAGCTCACCTCGCCAAGACATTGCTTCCTTTTTCCTTTCACTTCTGTTCACTTCCTATTTGTCTGTACCGCAGGCTAAAGCTCCGGCTTTCTTACATTATACAGCCTGAGAATTTAAAGCATTTTACCTAATAAATGAAAGAGAAGCGAATTTCGGATTGGGATTGAAATACATTGCTTTCTTTTCTGCTTTCAGTCAGATGACGTTACCGACTTCTAATCTTGTATTTTTGTACTATATGCAGTCAACATTAGACTAAATAGATGATATGGTAAGATCAGAAATGTATATTTTTAACTATTAATATATTTAAGTATTAAGTATTACAACATATTTTCATTATTATTTATATTGAACTTTGATTAGAATATTTGCGATTCAATTGCCTCTTTATTTACAACATTTAATTTAAAATAGTAGATGGCAGAAGTACTATATTTAAATAAGGAGATAAGATAGTATAAAATTTGTAATCAATTTAGATCTTCTTTGAATATTAAAATTTGTACTGTATACGGAATAAACAGCCACTTCTAAATGTTGAACGTAGGTGAAATGTGAGTAAACATAAAATCATAAATTGTCTTTTCACAGGTAATAAGATATTAAAGGATAATGGAAGACTATAGATTGTATTAACACGTATAAATTTGCCATACACTGGTGGTTTGCAAAACCTACTTGCTTACCAAATGATTATTTTGTTAAGAACTTCCAAGAACGTCATTGTGTCAAATTAGTTCGTTATAATGTCAATACTTATACCAACTAATTGCTGAAAATTGAATATATGAAAATTACTTAGTGACGCAAACTGTAGGAAAGACCAGTGGTATCCACGTTCAGTATTTTTTAATGCTCATATTTTTTTTTTTAAATTTAAACTTGAGTTCCATTCCAAACTGAACTCTAATACTGTTCCGGAACATGGCACATTTCTATTTTTGAAACCTTTTTTATAAAACCTTATATTCAGTTAATGGTTGCAACAATTAATCCGCATGGTATCTTGTGTTTTGTATTAATGCCTACCTAATATTTAAGGTAGACGTGATGCATACATATGCATAGACCTACTGTTGTTACATTATTCAAATTGTAAAATATACATCGCTTGTTACTCCTTGAAAATCACAAATGTTCCCGTAGAATGACTAGTCGTTGCAACACATTCTTCTTTCAGTGTAATCTACCCCATAAGAACATTTATGACGTAATATTAAATGGAAATACTTCAATGATATCCTCTGTATATAAGGTAAAACAATGACGTCACTCCTTGATCCAACAAAAGCGTGAAATGTTAAAGTTCAGAGGATTTTATTCCGTTCTATCTTTCTGCAATGAATCTTTTCTGACGTCTGTAAAAACAACTTTTTGGCTTTTCATCGCTGCAAGCAGTCCTAATTCAATTTTATGCACAACTAAAAATTTGTACGTTTCACAAGTTGTTCACTACCTTTATAGGATCCGCAGCAAATTTTTCAATACATATTTTTCGATCTCGTAAAAGAATTGATTCTTCCTCACAGGCTCAGCCCCAATCAACAGTAACTCCAGGTTAATATTGATTCTACGGATTTTTAAGTGTTTACGCACCCTATTCAAAGAAGTGACAAGATTTGTTATGAAGTCTGGACCTATGTAACTACAAAACACGTGTTACTGAGTTCTATGAAGACATCTGACCGTTCAACGCACTGTGGAGGAGTCAATGGCAAGATTGGATCAAGACGTGTACTTCCTAAATTTGGTTCATGTGACATTCAAGAATACATGAAGATGTTCGGCGAGCATGAGAAAACAAGTAGATTCTGTCAATGTACTCAAATCGTACCTGATAATAAAGACACAGAATATTTTTCCTTTTGGTTCTCCTCACACATGTTTCGTCTCAAGATTATCCGATACTTGCATCTATGCGATGATGTCGTTACAGTAATACTCAATTGCTCAAACAGATAATATGTGATCTAAAATCAGATGATGATCTGATGAAATTCTTCCAATGTGAAATTGCCTCATAGCCCCTAGCTTTGTTTTCCGAATCACTCTTGACGAAAGACAATAAGTCGCTATGTGTAAGGAAAAGAGTAATCTTGAATCATGTGTAGACTCTAGCACTTTCTACATATGTGGTGACTTCTTGCATTTTGTCGTATAGAACGACATGTAACATATATGATCACGTGTAATGCTTTGGATCTTCTGCTCTCAATAACTTGGAACACAATCATACTGTATGTTTTAATGAGTTAAGCAGGAAACAATTGGACAAAAGCAGCACAAAGGCGTTGCAAAAATTCTAGTCAGCAGACGTCCTCCTCAGAATTAAAATTCTTTTAAAGCCATCAGAAGAGAAGTACTTTTCCAATTTATAAAATAAGGATTGGGTTATCCAGAAATATACAATCAAGCTCAGATCTGAAAGAATTACAATCATTCATGCACCATATGATACTATAAATGTCAATACTCTAATAATCATGTCCCAGAATGCTGTTTCCCAATATGTCGTAGACGCTGAGGATATTAATCTCATATTACAGCTATTAATGCATGATAATCCATAATATGATATAACATTTACAAGCATAAGGAAGTTGCAAGAATATAGCATAAGGAAGTTGCTATCTTGTTTTTCATGTTTATTTATTTTGTTTTAATGAACTTTTACTTTTAAAGAGAAACCTAGTCCTATACCTACTTGAAAGACTTTCATATTGTTTGAAGATCCTTTCTTACCGTACATTTTTGTAACTGGTTTGAATATGATTTTCGTGTTGTCCATGACTGTTGCGTAATAAAAATTGTGGGCTTATACTTTGAACCATATTCAAGCCAATGGATCTTCATAAGTTAACAGTCATAATAACATAATTAGATGGAGGTAAAACGGAGATGTTAAGAACATTAGAGAATGGAAAATCCAATAACCGATTTTCAAAGTAGTCGAATAATTTATATGCAAATGTTGGCGAGGATACCCTGAATAACAAAAAAAAAAACTTTGACAAAAAATATTTTTTATAATACTGTGGCAAAATTGACATATGGGTCACTTAGAAGTTTTGAACCCTACAGTCATCTTTCTAGTGTGTCGGAGAATATCCGTGCTAAATTTAATGGGGATAGGTTTGAACGGTATGGAAGCAACTGACAAAAATTACGTTGTTTAGTAAAATGGCAACCATATCTTAAATATATTTAAATATTTACATCTTAAATATAAGATATCTCAATCTTAAATATTGATGCAATATATTCTTCTTCTTTATCACATTGCTTCCTTTAAATTACCACGACATGAACCAAAGATGTCTAGAATTAATAAAAAAAAATGACAATTTAAAATATTGCTTATTTTGTGCATTTTTGTATTTGACCACATTACGCAGCTTACAAGTAGATACATTTACAGTTAAATATCCTTGGTAAGTATTTGAACAAGTAGTTTAGTTTCTAAAACTACTTATAAACTTTCTTACTAGATCCAGCTACGCTGTTAAGTAAGTTACTCCATTAAGTACCATATCCAAGAAGGTCATCAAAAGAAATTTCACTTAACGGGAAAATACAAGTACAACTTCAGTAAATTAATCTTCTAACATATTAAAATTTAGAAAACGTAATAATATGCATACTTAAACGGATCAGGGTATTCTGGAACATAGGGAAACTCTATATTATTATTTGTATTTAAGAAATCTCAGCAAACAAGTGACGTAACATGCAGCTTCACATTCTGATTGATTTAAAAATAAATTAGTATTTCTGTTTTCTGATTTATGTAGTGTGTTTAATATAATACGTAATGATATTTTAGTATGTGAATAACAGATGGCCGTACAGCAGTATTCTGAGCATTTGGCAAAAGCACAGTGAATATCACAGAACATTTCTGCCTTGTAACTACATATCTTTTATTTCGTCTAAGCTCTAACGGTATATCTTGTAGCGTTATCAGCAACGTTTGAATATATCTTTCACACTCAATGTTATGTTGTTTTCACAATTTGTTTTCATGGCTTACGTAATTTATACGGTCTTTGAAGTGTCCTGTAAATTTAGCTGCGTTCCGCATGCCGAGTTCCGAGTTTAATGATGACTTTCAATGTACGAATTGAGTTGATTAGGGAGCAACTGTCGCATCCCTAAGGCAGTGAATGTAATACATAGTTGACGAGGCGAGGAGAGAGGCAACGATGGTAAAGTAAATCAGTGAGGCTGAGTTGGATTAATGTTCCTTCCATAAAAAGTAATGGTCATGATTTGGAGTTGGAGTAGTTAATCATGAGTTTCAGACAGGTGGTCTGTGGTGTAAATAGAGTGGTTATCTAGGATGGGGCATGCGGTGAGTATGACGGATTGGTTGGGCAGTGCCTAAGGTGTTCAAGGTAGGATAAGGTGAGTTGTTGACACGGTTACAGAAGGAACGGCATTGAGAATCAATGACCTCTTTGATCATGGGAAGAGACAAATCTTCATGAAGTTGTGCAATACGTGTGTCTCTGCTATTTCCTGTGATCATCCTAGCTGCTCGATTTTGGACACGTTGGAGTTGTACGTGATGAGTTTGTGCTGCATGTTGCCATGCAGCGGCAGCATATGTCAAAAGAGAACGAATAATCATGACGTAGGTGCTGAGTCTAGTTTCAATTGTAAGCTCACGACTGCGAAGTATTGTATATAAGGCAAGGAGACGATTAAGAGCTCGACTGGCGATGGTTTTCATATGTTGACCAAATAATAGAGTTCTCTCCAAATCAGTTCCAAGGTAGCGTGCATTTTGACTATACGGAAGTTGCGTTCCAAAGAGCGTGAGGGGTTGTAAAAGTCCTGTGTATCGTTTAGAAAAGTGAACAACAGTGGTTTTGTCAGCATTGAGCTTCATTCGCCATTTTGTAGTCCAGTCTTCAATGGAAGTAAGATGTCTTTGGGCATATAAGTGGGAATAACGGAGATTGCGAGAAGAAGCGAAAGTTGCGGTGTCATCAGCAAAGGTAGCTAATTTGGTGTGAACATGGGTTGGAATGTCGGAAGTATATAAATTAAAAAGTAACGGTGCAAGAACAGAACCTTGAGGTACTCCAGCAGTGATAGGATGAGTAACAGAGTCGTAGCCATGATAGTTGACATAAAAGTTGCGGTTGTGTAAGTACGATTGTAAGATGCGAAGATATTGATCATGAAAGCCCAATTTGCTGAGTTTGTATAAGAGTCCTCGATGCCAGACACGATCAAAAGCTTTAGAGGTATCCAAAAATATTCCAATGGTGTGTCCTTTGTTATTAAATTGTAAAGTAATTTCCTCAACCACTCGGACGAGTTGTGCAGTTGTATCATTCGCTGAACGGAAGCCAAATTGGTGATCAGGTATTAAATTTTGTGCTTGTACATGTTTAGTGAGACGGGCATGTAATAGTCTTTCAAAAACCTTGCTCAAATTGGAGAGTAGACTAACTGGCCTATAATTTTGTGGATAGAGTAAATCCTTCCCAGCTTTCGGTATTGTCACAACTTTGGCAGTCTTCCACTGAGAAGGGAAGTAACTGTGTTGCAGAATGGCGTTGAATAGTCTGGTAATGAGGACAAGCATCTTGCGAGGTAGACGTTTAAGAGCAGTGGGAGATATGTTATCAGGTAATGAAGCAAGTCGAGTATGTAATTTCTTGATGACTTTTTGTACTTCGCGAGGAGTGATGAGATTTGACGGATCAAAAGGGTGATCAAAAGATTTAGAACGCAGATAACGATGAACTGTGGTTATTGTATCTGCATCGTATGGTTCGGCATTAAGCATACACTGAGTTTCCAAGTGATCTGCCAGTGCTTCAGCTTTGTCATTTGCAGTATAGACGAGTCCTTGGAAACTGTGCAAAGGTCTGTTAATTGTCTTGGGAGTAGATTTGGTGAAAGATTTGACTAGTGTCCAGAATTCATGATTAGGTTCAGTGAGCTGTTGTAATTTAAGTGACCAATTATTGGCTGCAATCCGCTGAAGGCGAAGTTTCACTCGACGTGAGAGTTGATTCCAAAGAGTTTATACAGAGGTTTCTGGTAGTCTGCCATTTTTTTACGTAGCCAGCGTTTGAGTGCAATGAGCGCTTGAGTCCTTAATTGTTCTGGAGAGATGTTAGAAGTAGAAAGTGGTTGGCGATTTGATGTTAGAGGTTATGATATTAACAGCTGCATGAATGTCATCAGAAGAATTTAGTGGAAGCCGAGGATCAGTAGTTCGAGTGATGAGTTGGCAGTAGCGGTCCCAATCAGTAGTGTAAATTGGCGGTAATTGACGATTTCCAACAGAGTGAAGCTGATGAATGTCCATGATAACAGGGATGTGGTCAGAGTTTAAAGCTGATATGGCATGGGGCCCATCGATGATAGCTATTCCTTTTAATAAAGCCATGTCCAGAATATCTGGTCTACCGCCATTTTTTGGGAAATGACTAGGTTCTGTTGGTGCAATAGGCATAATATCAAGGAGTGGTAAAGCACCGTGGAGGACAAGTCCAGCAGGATTTGAGTTGCGAGAATTCCAAAGTGAGTGTTTGGAATTTAAGTTGCCAGCTATTAAGACTTAGGTCCCAAAGCGCTTAAATGACGAATGTCATCAATGTTGAGTGGATTTTTAGGTGCTTTATAGGCTGCAATGATATTGATATCAGAGTCTTGAGTGTGTAATTGGATTCCAGTGGCTTCTATAGACTGTAAGTTAGGAAGAGTAAGGTGATCAGCGGAAAGATAGTTTTTAAAAATGATGGCAGTGCCTCCTTTTAATCCGAAGCGATCATTACGAAAAATGTTATAATTGCGGAATTTCAATTTATGGAATGGTTGGAGATGACTTTCGTTAAGAAGGAAAATATCTATGTTGTATTCATTTAAAAAATATTGAAGAAGTTGATGTTGTGAAAGTACTCCATCGGCATTGAAGAAAGCAATTCGTAAGTGACGTACAGTTTTGAACTTATTCGGAGCCATCATCAACAATGGAGACGATGATTTGTACAACAGTTGAGAGTGTAGTTAATAATCCAGCATCCTGTGGTATATTAGTTAAGCCTTGTTGTACACGTGTAAGAATCTTCATAATATTTAATCCTTTAAAAAGTCTTTTAAAAAGATCCCATATAGTCTGGAGAGTAGTTCCAAGTTCAGCGAGACTAGAAAATGACAGACCAGAAGATTCATTATCATCAGCTGATTCATTAGTTTGTTGATTTGAATTTGGTTCATTAGCTGACTGCTGTAAGTATTTCTTGTTTGCTGAATCTTGTACTTTACGTGCGAAAGAACTGTTTTTGTTAGACGGAGTAGGAGTTTTGGTAGTTTCAGAAACATTAGATTGAGTTTAAGTAGAATTTACAGTGGAAGTTTTAATGTTTTTTGTATCAGAAGAAGTTGTTTGATTCCTGTGGGAACGACGTTGTTCTAATACTTTTTTAAAGACTTGACAGCCACGATAGTTAGCTGGATGATCTTTGCCACAATTTGAACAATGAGCCGGAGTATCAGGTTGTTTAGTGCATTCGCTGGTGAGGTGGCCTTGTCCGCACTTAACGCAAACTGGATCACAGTAGCATGTTTTTCTGGAATGACCTAAGCGCTGACATTGAAAGCACTGTAATTTTTCAGGAGGTCGATACTGTTCAACTTGAACTCGGTAGCTCAAAAAGTAACGGAGATCATAGGTTGCTTTGTTATCGGTACTTTTAGGTAAAGAGACTAATAATAGCTGGTAAGGAATACGTTCCTGAGTGTCTTTGTTTTTGCCAAACATTTGTGTGACTTCAATAGCATTGTGGCCTTTGCCATGTAAATCATCAAGGATATCCTGCACAGGTGTATCAATCGGCAATTTTCTGATAACAGCCTTGTATGGACGCTCTTGTTTCGTAAGCTCAGTTGAGTTTTGATATTTTTGCTGCTGGCAGTAGGTAAGAATTTTATCAAAATCAGATTTCTGTTTGAATTGGAATCTGATGTAATCCTTAGTGTGTGTGATTTGAGGTTTATCTTGGCAAACAGCGGTCAGCGGTTTCCTGAATTGAAATTTATTGGTAATTCCATATACATAGAGAGGTGACGGCTTGATGAAATGTACCTTAGGATTATCTGTAAGGGTTTTCTCCAGTGTTGTTCAAGGGTTTATAGCGATTTTGAGTTGATATTTTACCTTTAGCATTCTGTAATTTGCGCAGTTTGGCAGTATGTCGGGGTTTTGTCCAGCCTTCGACTTCCATTTCTGTTTCGGAATCACTAGGTGAAATCGCATTTGGATTAGTACTTTGTTTTTTTGAATTTGTGCTATTGCCAATATGAATATCAGGAAATTGATCTGCAGAGTCAATATCAAAAGCTCCTTGCATAAGCTCCTCTTCCTGTTCATCAGCAGAAAATTCGGCTTGCTCACGAGTACTGGTGATGGGTAGGGTAGGATCATGAACTTTTTTGATTTTGCTAACAAGGTTGGTGTTAGGGATTACATGATATTCAGGATTTTGGACACGGAAGTTGTATGTACCTGTCTGAAAAATTGGATGGGCTGCAAGAGAAGCAACGCTTCTTCTACGATTTTTGTCAGTATTACCACTGACTTCAGCATGTGGCTGATTGTTATGCATGGCATTAGCATTTGGGATAATAGTAGCGTCACTAGATACATCAGTGGGAGGGATGAGGGGGGGTCCAGGGGGGTCCGACATGGCCGAGTCGGAGACAGGGCATATGCCAGATAAGCCCGGTGGCCCTTAAAGCGACCTTAGATTTCGGTCCTAAAAAAAGCCTTAAAAAGATTTTGAGGTCGATAAGTGGCTCAAATGGAGGGTTTAAACTTTATTGACTTTTGTTTTCTTTAAATTTGTGAACTTGCTGTCAGTTTTTATGAACACATCTGCTGCAACAAGTAGCACGGGCTCCGCTTTCTTCGGAACCTATTACTCGAGTGTTGTTTCCGCATGCTATCGGAAGACTTCATTTATTTATTTATTGCATCTGTGGCAACGTAGTTGCTGTTCGTTCTTCGGTTTTGAATATCCATTATAATTGATGGTTCATAACAGGTGTGTTGTTAGAGAATTGTATATCTTGATCTGAAACTACCGATCTGCGATTATTAGATTTTTGCTTTACCATACTAAGGAACAGCATTTGCGGTGTACGATTATCTGAGGTAATTTTCAGCATATCATCTTTTCAAAGACAAGGGACAGAGTTATCATATCGGTAAAACTACAAACAGATGTGTTAAATAGAAGTGCTAACAGAAATATGTGATTAAGAAATTTAGGGTCAAAATACAGTGTTGCTTTTTGCGCTGTGGTTATAAGTAATTCGATGTAAGAAAAAAATAAAACACTAAGCTTCCGCGCACTCGTTATAAACAAGAATAATTATGCAAGATGATAAACCAGGATTTTACAACACTGAAAACAATTTCATATTTAAATCAACCAACACCTGAAAGTAAAGGTGTAAAATTAAAATATGACCGAAATAAAGAAAGGGATAAAATATTCTATAACGTGCACTAATATACAGGGGTTGGACAAAAAATCTAAAACGTTTGAAAAAGTGTGAAAATCATACCTAGTATGGTGTGGGGCTTCCTTTTGCGTCCAAAACAAATTGGATCCGACGTGGAATGGACGTATACAGCTCCTGAATCGTGGTGTGTGGAATGTTGTACCATTCTTCCTCCAAAACATGCTCCAGTTCCTTGAGGGATCATGGTGGAGGGTAATGAGACCGAACACGCCTTTCTAACACAGACCACAATGACTCAATGATGTACAGATCTGGTGATTGTGGGACCCAGGGGAGGTGTGATATCTCAGTGATAGCTGATAGCAAACCATGATTGCACCGTTTTTGCAGCGTGACAGGGTGCCAAATAATCTTGGTAGATGCCATCACCATCCGGGAACAATGTGTGGGCCATGGGTGGAACCTGGTCCCCCAAAATGGCCTCATACGCCTTAGCATTCATCATTCCATGCAGAGCTATGACGGGACCTGCAGAAAACCACGATATCACTGCCCATACTGTAACAGAACCACCCCCATGCTTTACAGTTGGGCGCAGACAGTCTGGATCATAGGCCTGCAACTGTGTTCTCCATACGTAAACACGACCGGTTGTTGGAAACAAAGTGTAGGTCGATTCATCGGAATACATTACGTGTTTCCACTGATCAAGCGTCCACTCCTTGTGGTCCTTGCACCACTGGATACGCCGCTTCGCATTTACTGCTGTGACCAGAGGTTTGGCGATCGCGCCCCTGCCATGAATTTTCATTTTATGAAGTTCCCGTCGCACTGTTTTTGATGAAACCGGATTCTGTAGGCCGGAATTGAGTTCAGACGTAATTTTCATTGCAGTGGTCTGCTTTTTACCTGCTACAATCCGTTTTGATGCCCTCCTGTCCCTATCGGACAGGATTGTCTTTCGACCACTGTTGTGCTTTGCAGACGTTGTTTGCCCATGCATTGTGTATGCCCTCGTGACATTGGACACAGTGCCTGTCGATACCCCCACAATGGTCGCCACTGTTGTCACTGAAGCTCCAACCAGACGGGCACCAACGATCATGCCTCTTTGGAAGTCTGTCAGGTCGCCCATTTTACCGCACCACTTGCACACCACGACACTCACAGGTGAACTGGGTACTGCT
>JAGDQP010007928.1:0-30772 GCA_022664845.1 Lepisma saccharinum | reverse complement strand
AGACAGCTACAGAGAACCGTACGGAATTATGTCAAGGCATATAAACTGCGATGTTGGGTGAAAACGTGTAACTCTTTAGCGGAAACCTCACATCCTACGAAATACTGGCGACGATTCAACACTCTCATTGGCAAGAACTCACAAACTCCATATCCCCTCATACACAATAACACTCCAACCCACACAAATGAAGAGAAAGCTAATGTGTTTGCTATGCACCTACAGGAAATTTTCACACCATTCCTTGAAGAACGCCATTATAGACATCATCCTATTACTCGTGTTAATTTTGCATCACCGCATCTTCAACCCAATTCGAATCATCAACTACCAAACACACCTCTCGCAGTTCCAGTGACAATAGAAGAAATCAGCAGTACTCTCAAAAACAAGCGCAATTCCGCTCCTGGCATGGACAAAATTTCATACCGACATCTCAAAGAAGGACCCTATGTACTATTTCATTTACTGGCCATTATTTTCAACTTCGTTCTTCGCTCAGGATACATACCCCCATCTTGAAAAATGTCCAAAACGTTGATGTTCTTGAAACCTGGTAAACCTTCAGAAGAAGCCACTTCTTATAGACCCAT
Organism: Lepisma saccharinum; assembly: GCA_022664845.1. Classification (NCBI taxonomy): domain Eukaryota; kingdom Metazoa; phylum Arthropoda; class Insecta; order Zygentoma; family Lepismatidae; genus Lepisma; species Lepisma saccharinum. Next base: position 30,179 of record JAGDQP010007928.1, on the reverse strand, counting down.
CCAACTGACATCCGTATATTCCAAAGTCCTAGAACGCATTATCGTCAAACGTCTACATCTACATCTATCTGAACGCCAACTACTACCAGTTCATCAAGCCGGCTTCCGACCTTCATTTAGCATTAACGACCAGCTACTTCGACTATGTAATATCATCACAAAACACTATAATTCAGTTAAGCCGTCTTGCCTTGTACTATTTGATCTTGAAAAGGCATTTGATAAAGTCTGGCACCCAGCACTCATCTGTAAACTTCTGAATTTCCATCTTCCCACAGCCATTGTTCGTTTTATCTACAATTTCTTGCCATGCCGTCTCACCTATGTTTCAATACACGATTCCCTCTCTCATCCAGTTTTTATACACTCAGGAGTACCTCAGGGATCAGCCCTTTCACCACTTCTATATCTTCTATTCGTAGCAGACATCCCCATACCGCCTCAAAACGTATTTCTGTTTCAATACGCAGATTACACAGCATAAACCATAGATAAACTCAGCATAAACACAGCAGATTACACAGCTCTCGAGAAAAACCATAAACCAAATCAACACTCATCTCCAGTCAGCGATCGACAACTTTGTACAGTGGTGCCAAACATGGAAAATAAAGCTTAACTCAACAAAAACACAGGCTATCGTATTTCTCCAACGCAAGAAACGTTCCAAAGTACATCGAAACCCTACCAAACTTAATATTCATGTTCATGCAACAACTATACGACCAAGCAGCACAGTTAAATATTTAGGAATCACTTTTGACAAGCATCTGACATGGAAACCTCATCTTCAATATGTCACAACAAAATCATACAATCGGCTAAACTTGCTACGCAGACTCACTGGCACTTCATGGGGTCTTCGTCCCTCTACAGTTTTAAATACATACAAAGTCTTTCTCCGACCAATACTGGAATACGGACACACAGCCTGGATAGGTGCAGCAGCATCCTATTATGAAAAACTTAAAATTCTCGAGAGACATGTACTCCGCATAGCATATCGCATAAAACTACCGAGTCCCACCCGTGAATTATACCAACGAATGGATTTTCCACATATTCTCTACCACCTAGAGCATCTCCGCCAGAAATACATTCGTACCCGCTTGCACCCTGAACACCCTCTATTGACAGACACCATCAATCTCAACGCTGCTTACGACATAGCTACGCCGAATTCTCATACTCTTCTCTCCCTCCTTTTCACAATATATCACTACACCTTACCCCCTAATGACTACGACGTACCTTTGACCAATTCCTACTGACTTGATCCACCTCCACCATTCATCATACCATCAGTTGCACAGTAAACCTATTGTTTTAACAGGGCACCCAATGTCTACATCAATGCCCCGTGTTGCCCCGGGGCGAGAAGATAACCTGCATCTGTTAGTCTAACATTACCTATGTGATTGTGACGTCTTTATGCATCGCACCTCATCAATTACAAGACCAAATGATTGTGATCAAAGATCACAATGACTAATATTGAAATAAAGCAACGAAAATGATGAAATTTTTAATAAAGCAATAAATAAAGAATTAAGAAAACACCTCCCAGACCAACTCCCATACCACCTATCTAAATTCCTTAACACCACTTTCCTAATAGAGGGCACAACCCTCTGGTAGGATACTAGCCAGAATGGCCTGCTGTTAAGAGGGAAAATTACGTAAAATTCTCTTCAATAAATATTTTAATAAGACGTGGTGGAGCATTTGATTGTGGTTGCCCAGGTTCTTCCTAAGCGCCGCAGTGATCATAGACAGATATCTATAATATTATTTGCTGGGTAGCTGGTTGGATAACTATACATGATAATCATCGTAGGGTCCTGTAACTATTACATTCCCGGCCGTACAATTTTCCATTCTTTGCATGTAAATTGTACATGCATCAGGATATTTTTACATTACTACATTCTTTACTGATAAAATTACATGCCTGGCATGTATAACATGTCATTCATTCTTCAATACATGCCTGGCATGTACTTCAATACATTCTCATTGAACTGTAAAACATACAGGAATTTTTGTAGAAACACGATTCGTTAGAATTCCTGTATAAATTACATTCCGGGTAAAACCATTCTGGGGAATGTATTCGATACAGGCCTTCAAACGAATCTTGTTTCTACAAGAATTCCTGTGTACGAACACGTAATTACGAATAATTTTTTTCTCCGTGTAGTAATAACATTTTATTCCAAAAGTTGCCGGCGGACTTAAAACCTATGTTTCCGATAATTATTCTGAGAAGAGATCACTGAAGCGCAAAAAAAAGATAAGAAAATAAAGATTAAGGGATCCTTGATCCCAAAATACTAAATATCTCTCTCTCTCTTGCTCTTGCACTGTATCTTTCTCTCTGTCTCTTGCTCCCTCTCTTTTATCCTTTTTACATCTTTTCGTCTTGCTTCTTCCTCCTCTTTTCTCTCTGTGTGTAGGCTTGTTTGACATCCAATGCTGTTTACAACCAAACATGAGAGAAAGAGAGATGCTTTACAACGCATTGCATGAATACGTCAACTATGGAAACAAACAGTGTTGCAGGGGAGTTTGAAGGAGGAGGAGAGGATTGTGACAAGCGTCGGACATAATAAGCGACACGAGAGATAAAAGTCTTCAAACCCGAGACAAGCTGGGGACAAAATAAGTAGTACGCTTCTGGAAGATGGCTTTGCAATATGGAGGTAACACATTATATCATGCTGATTCCTCTCTCGTTGTAGCTGATATCACAATAGTTTTAATTTACATTCTTCTTCATGACCTTTATTCTATCTCTCGTGATCTGTCATTTCCATTTGTCATAATAAAATACATTTTTTTTATTCTCGATATTCAACAGTAAATCACACTTTATGGCAGACAAATGTATCTCGAACAAGCAGACTCTTAAGAAATAGTTAAACCGGCATTCATTAGTCGAAATTGTTGCTGGCAGAGTATGCTTTCTGTATGTACTAATCTGAGATCTCTGTATTAGTAATATAACCAGTATAGCAAAACTAGATATCTATTTATAAGCCATTTGTATAGGCAAGATATTTTAAAAATAACTGTATTTTTCAGTACCAAGCTTCGAGTCTTCTAAGTTGATACAAGTTTAATTTATAATCATTTACTGACTGGTCTTTCCAATACATCTGTTGTACTTCAGCTGATGTCCAGGAGCCTTAATTAGAGCTCACACTATAATTTCTATTCAAGACTGTTTTACGAAGGTAGTGGTGAGGAATTTTAGATCGCACTCCCAGGCGCATTTTCCAAAGTCTCTCAATATCAAAACCCTTTTTTGACCAAGTCAAGTCTGCACATGTATTTTGGTGAGATGTACCTGTCTTAATCGCAATGTGTTGGTAACATTCAGTACAAGTTCTGGTAGATGATTGCATCCCTTCAACATTACGGGTTGTCAGTCACATTCCGAAATAAACCAGATCACTGGCTGCTAGAGAAATGTCCAGTAACCTTACTGCGAATTTGAGTAATAACTATTTTCAACAGTGTTCTCCAGTTTTATCTAATTCCGTGACAAAGTCTTGTCCTTATTCCGCGGAAAATAAAACCATCAATAAATAAAGTTTGAGCGCAATTCCAGCATTGCGCAGAATTATATGTGGACCCGGGCCTTTTAGTATAGTCAAGGTTAGCCCAGGGTTTATGTATGGTAACAACCCATTATCAACTATCACGTTTGCTGGCAAATTGTTATTAAATGTGCATTTGTGTTAGCCTGTGCCCTTTCGCCTTGTGTTACACAGGATTCAAGTTTCGATTCTCAGTGGCAACTCATGAAACATACCCATTCGAAATCAACCCATTCGGTAAAGGGAATTGTCAAACGAATCCTCACTGAGTTTTTGAAGATACACTCTGTTCCACTAGGCGAGTGCTGGGATAGAACTTTAAGTAAGATCCTGGCTGATATCTGCCTCATCCTCTATTTCATCGAAAGATGCCAAAAAGCCTTAAATACATTCAAAATTCATATCGGATACTGTACTCTTTCATTTTAAACATGATATGTCAATCTGTGAATATGTATATGTTAACAATCCATATACACTAAAACAAATGCTTTTCTATTGTTATTACAATAAGATCACTTGAAATTTGCACTTATTTCGCAAATATGTAATATAATGTGGAAATGTTGAAGTCCCGTATTTATGATTCTCCCAATCTATCATTCCTTGCAACGTTTATGAACTCCAGTTTGATAGTAATCATTACATTTTTATGTTTGTAGACAAAAAGAAGGCTGGAGATCCGCTCTGAAAGCTGTCCTTCATTGTGCACCAATGTGCCATAATAGGCGTTTTTTAAGGTTAAGAAAAATGTGTTACAATTTAAATAAATATAAATAGAATATATTTAAATCACGTTACAATAAAACGATTGTTTGAATATATGGAGTTCTGTAAAAATGTACTATCGCTTGATCGCCTGCAGGTAAAATAATATATAGTATTCTTAAATTACGTTTTACGTTACAAAATTTAAAACAAAATATTAAGCTCTTTATAGGAGGAATAGGCTATCTTACATCACTTTCTGAGGAATTATTTCACTGAATTTCTTTTATTTTGAACATATTTTCCCCGTGATTCTACTTCACAATACCGTTTTAAATTCTCAAAGCTGTTCATGACTCCATTCTGCTGATTTAGTCTCGTCCGAGAATTGCAGATGTTGCGTCATCTTTTAAGAAAGGGGAGCTACAGGAATATAACAGTCACGGAAAAAGTATTTTCGGAACATAAATTTAACATATATTTATGAGCCTGACAGGAACTGTGTCTAACATACAAGTAGTAATATGGCAGCATGTGAGATATTTAGGCTATAGGTGCATATCAAACCCATAAATATAAGTAAAGTAGAAATTAAATGCCTTCATTCCGAAATATCTTTTTTCTGTGAATGTACTACGTGCTGTTGTTGAATTAGTGTTTCATTTTATACCCCAAAAGATAACGTGTTAATTATAGAAGGTTTTTGACTCTTGCTTATGACTTTTCACGAAAATTAAATACGTACAAGGTCTGTAGATGTCTCGCATTGTAAGATTTAGATAAATTGTTTTTTATTGTACACAGAGGTAAATTGAGGTACAGAAAGTTTCTTGTAGTGTCGTTTCTATGATACCAATTTGAATTGGATGTAATGTTGGCTGTTGTATTAGCTCGACTTCCGTTTAAAGAAAGTTGGATGATATTTCTTACGAAAGAAATACTATTCACCATGAGTATTGCCACCTAATTATTATCTTGCTTTACTTTCTTTTCGGAAGAAACAAAGGATTTTCTTTTTTCCAAAAACGAAGTTTTATTGCAAAGTTTATATATAAATACGGACAAGGAAGCTACAGATAAAGCTGCAAACATCAATCTCACTATTTTTCAATTTGAGAACTTTTCAACCTATAAAGTACATTTTCCAGACAATGAAAACTTAAAGATATTCACAAAGCAACTTAAAGAATCAGATTTTGGACCAGAAGCGACCTGGACAGTTACCGAAAATAAATTAATGAAAAAAGAAACCTTTAATACTAAAACTTCATTTTCCTGTGTTGTGAGAGGTATCTCTATAAACGCTAAGGCGGAAGACATCAAAGCTTATCTTCTGAAAGAAAAAATTCCAATCACAAATGCGATAACAATACGCAATAGCAAAGGCCCAGTTACTTTAATTAGATTATTCACAAAAGATCCGACTTTAGTTAGTAAACCCATTTCGGTTCACTCGCTATATTGTGGAAGAATCCTTTAATAATGCCAGACCATATCCATGCACTATCTGTTATCAATAGCACTCCGGAGAGAAGTGTACCAGTCCTCCTACATGCTTCAAATGTGGTAAAAATCATTATTAGTAAAACATGCAATATTATTCCCAACAAAACATTTTATGCCTCTTCCAGAAAGAATGGTTATATAACTGCAGATTCCAATTGCCCATTGAGACCTTACAAAGGAAAATAGATCAACAAAAATAAAATATTCAAAACTGAAATAAACAGCAACAAAAATAAGTCAATTCTGGATCTGAGCAACAAGGCACATAGTGGTTCTTCTAAACTTCTAAAGAATTCTAACAATGATCATACTGAGGCTATTCTTAACTGGGTTTCCACTGTACTCTCAATGATAACACCTATGAAAAATATGGATAGGCTTCAATCCACTCTGAATCAAACAGCTGAAGAATTTTTTCATCGGCATCTAAATATTGTTAAATCGATAGACTGCCATATTTTCATTGGAAACGAACCTTTTTACAAACTGAAAAATACAGAACACGCACATTTACGAACGTAAGGAATGTTAAGCCAAAATACATTCAAAGAAGAACAAGGAATGGAATTAACTGTACGAGGGGTCCCATGGATGCACGAGTTACACGAGATACACGAGATACTAAAGATAATATCAAATAAATAATTAGCTTCTGCTATCACCAAATTTTAATCCAATTTTGATTCAAACTAAATTTAAACCTATTCCTGGATTTTTCCTTAAATTGCCTTAATATACTCGTTCCTCATTTCAATTTACAAATTCTAATTATTTAATAGAAATAAATAGATTCTTTCTAGACTAAATTTAAAGAAATCCTGTGCAAACAACAGTACTACTTTCACTCAAACGTTTCAACGTCAATCACATATTCATTTAATGTGCACTTCTTTTACATTAAATTTTTAAATAGAAATCTTGCAAAAAAAAAAAAGGGAGATTAATTCCTGGGTTTTTTGCTGGTTGTTTGTTTGGGCGTGCTGGGGGGTCCTGTTGCAGAGTGCGATTCGTCTCATCTCAATCATCACCTTTATAGTCAACTAATAAATAAATCAAAGGACGAAAGTGGCCTAAGTGGCCAGAAGTCCGGTCAGGGTGGTCCTGCGGGCCCTTGACAATTAACTAGTAGGCAACCAGTGACAGTCTAACGGTGCCCATCGACACTTTTCAAATCGTGCGCTATCTCCAGTAACATAGTAAGTACAGCGCGTTGAGTGAACTTGGTGATTATCAGTTATCCCTTCATGAAATAATCTACAAAAGCATCAACTATGTGTAAAAATCTGTATACATTGCACAAATGTTGTTTTGAGCTTTTGATGAGGAATGTTTGAGTCCAACACAATATTATAATGATAAAGACGTTTCAAATCGGGTAGAACCTCCAACGAGGATGACGCAAACTACGGAAGGCCGTCCACATTTACCACCATCAATCACCTGAAACGCTTCTGGGAAGTCCTGCATGCAAACTGTTGTCTCAGCTTACGTGAACATGTTGCTGGCATGAACATTGGTGCAAGCTCACGTCAAACAATTTTGAAGAAGAATCTACAGATTGTGCCTTAGCTGTTAATCGCCAAACAATCAGACGGACGTGTGAGGGCAAGCGAAAAGGGCAGGCATTTATGCTTACCAAATTTTCCTCAAGCTTGTGAACACTGGTGATAAAATATGGATGTACAGGGTACGGTGTAGAAGTGAAAGTCTATTCATGACAGTAAATCGAGCAATTCTCACCACGGCCCAGAAAAGGATGACCGAGTAAATTCCATATCAAAGTGATGTTAATCGTCTTTGGTTAGCAGGGATCGTCCATTCGTGGTTTGTGTCACGTATTTCGACAGTGAATGCAGCATTCTACATTACAATGACGCAACGACTACAGGAAAAGGAGCGACACAAAATACCGTTGAAGTGGTAGAACAAGTACTGGATGTATTATCACGATTATTAATTCCCTCATTCCTCAGTTGTTGTCCAAAAAAATAGGTAAAGCAACAGACACATGTTGTCCCACAACTGACCTACTCCCTTGATTTGTCACCAGCCTCGTTCTTTCTCTCTTGTAAGTTGAAATCCAGTGTCAGTATCCAGATCATAGGGAAGATCCACGAGAAATCGTTGTGTGACCAACTGGCAGTTTCCAAACACGAGTTCCAGCATACGTTCCAGAACCGTTATACATATAGAAGGAGTGGTGTGTGCATAGTGGGGGAGTGTATTTTTGAAGGACACAGCGAAGTGGTGATTTTTTTAACGATTTTCTGCACGTTTTAAAGTTTGTTTTCTTTCTTTAGAACACACCAATTTTAGAATGTAATGTTCTTTCTCCTGCAATGCATCTTTACATGATGCGCGATATTACTTTATTAATAAAGTATTAAAGAGACCCCATTCAAAGCCAAAGAATATACAAAGGCAGTCCACTTCTGTTAAGATTTGTAGCATCGCAAATTATCCAGATTTGGCTGAGAGCAAGGCTGAAAGATCATTGATATTTCCAATAAAGGCAAAGCTGTTGTCCCCAGTTGTTCAAAGAAAGCACTATCTACACATCCACCTTTTCAGTTCAGTTCTACGAAATCTTTTTTATATTTAGTTCTTTCTTTGTCTGCGTGAGTGTATGTCGCGTTTGTGGATTGTATGAATCTGTACGTGTATTGAGAAGAGAGAGAAAAAGAAGGTAAAGGCGGGAGAAGAAGAGTGAAACAGAAATAATAAGAGAGAGAGAGAGAGATGGTATATCTGTTCTTCGAGTACAGAAAAGAGAATGCATTTTCTTTCGCTATTTTTTCTTCGCTTGTCATTCCACTTCACCTAACATATTTTATTCTCACTGTTTCTCACTGGAAATAGCATTCTGTCTTTTGTAATCTAGATCAGAAACTTTTGGGTCAGAAAACGTTTCCTGTTTTCTCTTCAATAGTTTTTTTCTTTATTTTTATCCTTTTTATGTTAAGAGATCAGGAGCGAAAATAATTACATGAAGAAAAAATACTGTAGATATTAGAAAGACAGAAAGAGATTTCTAATATTGAAAGCATGTTTTTGGATGTTGTTTGCAAGCGACTTAATCATTTTCGGTGAACGTTTGTGAAATCTACGGGCTGTACAAAGAGTAATAAAATATATTGTATATTCAGGAATTTTAAAACTAACGTTCGGTTTGTTTCCATGTATTATGTTTTAGTTTCATATTGCATAATATGTTAAAAAGAGGTTGTTTATGATTCATATATTTACGATGTTGAAAGTCTACTGTATATTTAGGGTAAAGATATAGTTACTCAGTTCTTCATGCGAATCCATGCCGAAAATATAGGAAGAAAGAATATTAGAGATTGTATGTCTGAAATACAACACAACGCACAGACAGAATTCTATAATAAGAAGAAATTAGTTTACATTGAATTACAACTCGTAGTTCTGGTGGTTCTGTTGTAGATTCTAACTGGTACAGAGATACACATTTTCGTTGATTTTCAATTTGTGGATTGTAAAAACGAAATTGCAATGCTACAAGTAGAGGACACACTGCTAGTTCGCTTTACAGAATAGTCTCTCACAAAAAAAAAGCACCATTCGTTTATCTTTCATGTATTACACAATGACTTTGATTTTTGTGAGTAATTTCAAGATATAATCCTTTTGTTTACGTGTCAACAACAAATTTGAAGAATCAAGTGCATCACAGCAGTAATTTGTTTCCCACAATACTTCAGATTAGCTCTACTTGGTGTCTCTGTACGCAATATACAATTGGTTGAAACTGAATGTGTTGTTTTCGGTATTGCGAAGTTATTTGTTCGCAGTAAATTGTTCCTGATTGACTTTAATCAAGTAGGGCTATAAACTAGTGTTTTCTGTATATTTAGTGGCACTGTAAGCCGTTAAAGTACCTGTCTACTTCCGTAAACTGCGAAATATGGGGAAAGTGTGTGTGGCACAAGTCAACCTAAAAAGGAAGACTTATGGCTTTGGGAAGAGAGGTCCACACAAGTAGACAAACGCAAAGTAATGAGGATTCATCATACGGCTGTTCGTAGAATTATACAGAAGCAAAAACCACATGGTGTATGTTAAAGATGAAAATGGAATAACCTCAAAAAACACTTCTTCTTCTGTAAAAAAATTTGAAGAATTTTCCTATAAATTAACCATGAAATTGTGATATGAAACTAAAATAATTTCTTCTTTATTGACTTAACTAATAAATTATATTCCCGCCTTTTTTTATCATAACAAACCATTCCGTAACATTGCATTAAAAGGAAACTCCGCTGAGAGCATTCAATTCTTGTCTTAATAAAGGAAACGTTTTCCTATCTTCTTGTATCGTACTTTTGAAATTTCCAGTAATGGTTACGGTATACCACACGGACAAGTGAACAATTAGATATAATAAATTTCAGAGCACAAGAAGCAAGAATATGTTCCCAGAAATTGAATAAATAGTTCCCTACTTTAGCAATCTCGACTTTGCTTGTAAGAGGTCAGTGTGCTCACTTTAGTGTGCGTAGTCCTGGGTTTAATTACTGCCAGGGTTCGTTGAACTAAGTAGTTCGGAGATCATTTAACCACAACTGTGTGTCTCGTTTTTAGATGCTCATCAGCTCGTTGAAAACGTTAATTACAATTCACCCACCTTCCTTTGGGAAGTCAGTGTAATTTTAAAATGTATGTATTATTATTTCTGTTCCGCCGAATGCATAGTACCTCTCTATTGTACTAATAAATACAATAGAGAAAACAAGTATTGAATGAAAGACGGTATACTGAATAAAATTAGTTTTCCGTACATTAAATAATGTATTTTTTTTGTGAAGCTAGATCAATAAGAAGAAATGCATGTATATATTTTCTTTTGAATCTTTCGTATAGGAACATTTCCGCAAATATAGTACACAGTAAACATCAACTTGTCTCTGAAATACGTGCATCCTCTTTTCTCCTGAGTTTTCTTCCTCAAAGATGAAAGGAGAGAAAAAAAACAACACAAAAGTGAATCTCCAGGAACATGTGGTATCTTTCTCATCTCATGAGAAGAGAAAGAAGGCTATGAGAAGTGCAAAGTTCTTAAAAGGACAAGAAGACATTTTCTTAATGGGTATCCAATGTCTGATAAAACCTGTATCAGCACAAAACGATTTTTTGCATCGTATTTCGAAGCTATTATGTTGTAAAAGTAATGGACTGGTTCACAATAAATATAGACGGAATTAGTTTACTTCGTATCGACAATTGACCATGAAGGTTATTTACATTTTGAGAATTTCCCAATGGAATTATAAGATGTCACTCGTTTTGAGAATTCTAAATCAATATAGCTCTGAATTCTTATTTCTTATCGTTTTGGCATTATTTTAACAGAATTTTAATATTTCTGAAGTGATAGAATTAACAAGAACTGAATGGTTAAAATAAAACGGAAAAGTTTTGAACAAAATAATATATCTGACACGAAGCGGTGTGGCTTACAAACTACGACTATGAATAATTAAACTAAAAGAAAGAATTGATGCAAAGCGAATGTGATTAACTAGAATTGAGTGATAAAATTAGTAAAAGGTCAAACCTGAACAAAGTATACTAAAAGGTGATTTCTAAAAGAAAGGAATGAAATAAATGAATCTATAAACATGATCTTTCTGTAAATTAGAAAGTTCTGATAAAATTATATTTTCAAAGGGAAGAAGAGTGTAAGGAATCAACTCCTTTTTACCCTTTTTCTATGTTCTTTTTTTTTCTGGTCAGAACAATAAAGGATGGATTGCTATTACCAACGTCAACTTAGTGAATTTTATGTGTCTTTCAACCATTCATAAAATGTCATATTGCAAAGTAATTGGACAGCTATTAAAAAATATAGAAGAGGAAATTTTGCGTATATTTGTGAGTTAATACTCGGGTATTAGATTTCAGATCAGTCTAAAATGCACTTAAAATTTTTGTACAAACCAATGCTAGATTTTGTGAAAGGTTGTGTTCAAGTAAAGTATACGAAGAGTGTGGTAGTTTATAAAGCCTTGGTAAGGATTGGCTGCAACTCTTCCTCCGCTGTTGGTAATTTTGGATCAAACTTTTTTAATATGTATATAGTAAGAAAAAATAACGAACCTACACTTAGTAGTTCATATGATTAAACTAATAGATTGTTATTGATACACCCTGGTGTTTTCTCTCTCAGAACCCAAATTTTAGTGAACCCGCAAAATGGGATGCTTATATATTTATTAATTTGGATTTGTCCGCCTTAAACTTGAGATTCAGCCAGATCCCATTGAAGGCAGGTCTTCCCATCCCCCAAAATTCATGAAGGAACTCCTGAACTTATTTCTTTTTCGGTTAGGCTTTAAGAGAACCTTTGTCAACAATTGGTTTAAACATTGCTAACCCCTTAAAATTTAGCTTTACATCCCCAAAATGGAAATGCTGGCAGAAACTCGGAACTGACTATTAATACAGGTTGAGAGACTTTGATTTATCACGACGTAGTATTTTCATTTGTTGAGACCAAATGAAATATACAATTATATATGAAAAATTGGAAAAACTTGCTTAAATTTATAAGCTTATTATTACCATTTTCGTTTCTTATAATATTGAAAAATAATTTAAAGTAAGGGAATGTAAAACGTAAGTTGGATGCTAATATCCTATTGAATAACGCTATTGAAATAACGCCGGCGCTATTGAATAGCGTTAGGCTCCATACTACCAAATTTACGAGCTCTATACATGATCTTGACCTGTGACCTGGCCTCCAGCAATCTATACATAAATTTCACTTTAATCACCTTTCTGAGATTATTTTCACGCAGAGTAAGTTTTAAATATCCCTTCGAGAACCGTATTCCGCTGTAGAGAAATGCGAGGAGGGGGCTAAGAGATCAATATACTCGTATAACTAACTCTCTTTCGTTTGCCACTACAGCGTAAAAAAACAAAGTGAAGAAAAAGGGAATAAAGAATCGCGTTAGTTGGCATTTTGAAGCAAAGGAAGTAAAATAAAGTAGACATTTTGCGATGAAAGAGGAAAACGTATTATTACAACTAAGTCATAAAGCGGTTAAAAAGAAGAAAAGATGAAGGATTTTGAGTGCGGCAGCTTAAGAGTCCTTTAAATAGTCTTCAATATGGCTTTAAGATATGGATAGTATTAGTCTGAAAATGGCCATACAAAATACTTTACTCTGTCTTTTATCTAAGACTTTTATCGTGTTCGTCATTCTGTCTGCATTACACACAACCTTTCAGGAAATAGAAAAGTAATTATTAGAGAAATAGAATATACGAGCAAGAGTATACGTCAAATGAAATCTAAACCATTTTTTTAAAATCACAAACGTATGAAACGTTATATGTAGAAAAAGCATGTACTTCTTCACGTTTCGATCCACCACACAATTGGTGAATCTAATAGCTTTGGCATATCCATATTTTATTCGACTTCATGTCTTGAACTTAAGTACACATACCATCCTTTCTATGCAGCTAACATTGCACAAAGTCAAAGTGAACACCAGACAGTTCGTTCTGCATGTTATAAGGTAACGAGATTTAGTATTCCTTTCACCACAAAACCTTCTTGCATGTAGGGGACTATTTTCAGTTATTTAGCAAACCAATCTGAAAGTTTGGTGTTCATTGTTGTTAGTATAATTTCAGTTAATATAAAGCCCCCCCCCCCCCCGTGGGATACGCACGCTCCGAGAACGGAGCATGGGGATGTGGAAGTACCTCTCCGCATATTCTTGACGACCAAAGTGAAGTGGGGTGTTCGGTCCCACGCTCGACCGTCTTTACATTCCCAAGGTGACCTGGAGTAGCAATGACCCTCTGGTACTCAATGTGATAGGAGACTGAGTAGCCCGTAGAGCGCCAGACTGAGGAGGACTGCAAGAAATGTCTCCAGTAACCTGGACGGAATTTGAACCCGGGCTGCCCGATTCATAGTCTGACGCCCACCCGCCATAGCCACAGCGACTGTTTTAAGTTAATGTTACTATTGTTTATTGTTTCTCAATATAATTTTTGTTTACATAGCGACCATAAATAAAACATGATATGAACAAATCTTCTTTATTGCAGTTTGGTACCATCCTTCCTCTGATTTATCCATAATCTTACACAAATAATGTAATACACTTCGATCATTTTAATTCATGTTTCACACTAAACTTTCAATTATAATTTTCTGATAATCGTCTATGGCGCCACCCATCCAAAATCTCTACGTAACCACACTTTCAGGTCTTTTTAACAGAAACAAGAAAATATATGCAATACTTCTAATGGCAAAAGCTACAGACAACAAGATGTAAAAAATAAAAATCACACACATATACAGAATGCCTACTAAGAAAATACATTGAATAAAACGACTCATTAATACGAGGGTCAGTCAAATGAAAACCTTAAAAACCTTCTAAAAAGTAATAAGCGAATGAGAAACATTGTACGTATTTTATTTTACTAGATTATCCCCCCACGATTAATGCACGTTTCCCAGCGTTTACAAAGTATCTAAATACCTCTGGAAAAAATGCTTTTTGGTTGGCTGTGCAACCAGTTATGCACCACTCTTTGAACTTCTTCATCAAATTGGAACTTCTTCCCTCCTAGTGACTCTTTTAAAGGCTCAAACATGTGAAAATCGCTTAATGGCGAGATCTGGTGAGTAAGGGGGATGGGGGAGACACTCAAAGTGAAGATCTTGAATGGTCGCTGCCGTTGCGTGGGCAGTATGAGGCCACGCGTTGTCATGCTGCAGAAGGACACCTGTTATCAGCAGTCTACGCCTCTTGGTGCTTATAACTGGTTGCAGTTGATTTTGGAGGAGATCGGAATACGAGGCACTATTCACGGTGCATCCCCTAGGCATGTAGTGCTCGAAAACAACACCCTGTTGGTCCCAAAAGAGAGTAAACATTATCTTCCCTGCAGATGGCTGTGTTCGAAACTTTTTCCGTTTCGGTGATGATGAATGCCGCCATTCCATACTCGATTTTTTTTGTTTTGTTTCCAGGATGTAATAGTGCACCCATGTTTCATCCCCAGTTACGATTCTCTTCAAGAAGTCATTACCTTCTCGTCTGTAGCGCTGCAAAAGCTGTTCACACACATCAATACGTCGCTGTTTAAGCTCATCTGTCAGTTGGCGTGGTACCTATCTGGCGGATACTTTCAGAAACCGGAGCATATCCTGGATTATGTGATGAACTGAACCATGACTTATGCCAATAATTTTCACTACGTCATCCACAGTCACTCGGCGATTGTCCCTTATCACTACTTCAACAGCTTCAATCGTCTCTGGCGTCACAACTCGATGCGCTTGAACTGAGCGAGGAGCATCTTCAACAGATGTTACACCACTTACGAATTTCCTGCTCCACTCATAAACTCGTTGCACTGACACACATGAGGCACCACACTCATTTTCCTGTACCTTCATTCTTAGATGAATGTCGATAGGTTTCACACCTTCACTAGTCAAAAATCTTATGACCGAACGCTGTTCCTGCTTGGTGCACGTTGATAGTGGGGCGGCCATCTTGCAACTATTCCTGTGTCGGCACTGACGTCGCTAAGCTCTTCTGCCACCTACTGGATAAAAATAACGCTATTAGTAACAATATAACCAACTTTCATAACTGCAACATGAAAATTACAATTTATAAAGAACTTTTAAGGTTTTCATTTGACTGACCCTCGTAATATTTGTAATAATCTTCTTCGAAACACTCCTAATACATTTTACATATCACAACGGGCTGATGTCTTTTACAAGTCACTGTCGAGACGAAATTCATAAACATCTTCGGGAATATTTTAATTCATCTGAACATCTGTAATTATTACTAATTAGTCGATCTGCAGTTATCACTTCATTTTTCGCTTTTCTGTTGACAATCCTTTAATAATTCTGAAACGATCAAAAGGACCTCCGAGAGACGCGGTGACACAAATAGCTGAGCGTCCACATTTGGTGCTTAGAGTCATCGGTACGATCTCTGTTCGTCCCATGTGGGCTTTGTGATGGACGAACACCATGCATGGGTTCTCTCGGGGTTGTCCCGTTTGCTCCCATTTTCTTCATTCTACTAATAATCCCATCAACATCCATCCGGACTGATCCCAGTACAATGACCTTCGAAGCGCATAAAAGCAATTATGCACGGAACTCGAATACGTGAGGCTATAAAGGCCGAGGGAACGTATTTTTTTTTTTTTTTATTTAATCGCACTCATGCATTTAAGTAATTCATAAAAAAATAACCAAATTGGGTTACTAAGCTAGTAACTTTATTCACATGACTAATTCACACTTTATTGTTTCGGCCCGGGATTCCAAAAATAGAGAGAAATTCATTAAGTAAATTCTATTCCAAATCAGAAAGGGAAAGTGAGGTCACAATCACATATCTTCAAAGCAACAAAACCGAAGGATGTAAAGAAAATAGTCAATATTAACCACAATGTGTCTTGTCTATCGATAGCTTGTATCGTCTAAGCTGCGTATGGCATGTAAAGTGGTGTCTAATTGTATGTCTTCACTGCAGCTAAGTTGTATGTAATGAAAACCATGTGCAGTGTTTACAGCTGTGTGTAGTAGTATGCATTGTATATAGGGAAAGAAAGGTTAATTAATGATTTGAAGATATAAGTCATTACGTTAGATACATGTCCAACATGCAAACATACAAAATCATTAAAAACCTAGTTTTAATTTTGAACATTTTGGCTCTCTACTAATAAACACACCTCTTAGCATATCTAAGATTATTCTTCAATTTCAAACTTGTAAGAACTATTTATATCCTTTGCAACTAGAGAGACAAATAAACATTAATTGTAGAATATTGCACATTGTGCTGCTAGTGATTGCATAGGAGAAAAGACGGAGACGACAGCAATGGAAGGAACCCGATACTATCGTTTAAAAGTTCCCATTTTAGTATAAATTAAGGAACAGTTCTGCTTTAGGGATTCATTTCCAACAAAACTTTTTGTCCTCTACTTTTCATGCCAGCTGTAAGCAGGCTAAGAAAATGAAAAGCAATTAGAAGGAGGAGAAGGTGGAGAAGAAGAAAAAGAGGAAGAGGAGAAGGAGGAGAGAAAGAAAGAGAGAGAAAGAGATATACATCCTACCGTTTCCTTGGTACTTAATGCTCTGTCCAGTATCCATTCTCTCTTGCTGATTCGCTCAACCCCTACGAACCATTTAGTCTTAATTTCCTCACTTTGCGCCATGAATGCGTAAAAGGAAATTAAAAACACCCGGAAGTACATATAAACTCACTCCCATTGTCCTTATTTCTGCTTTATATGCTTAACATTCAGTATCCTTCATTTCGTGTACTAACACAAGCCTGAGAGAAAGACGTTTTCGAGGATGCTATTTTAAGAATTAAGTTGTCGTCTTGAACCTAACGCAGCTTTTTGAGGATTTTCTTTTTTATCTATCACTACATCCGATCCCACCCTCTGTTTTTCTTATTTCTATTTCTCCTTCCAGAAAAGATGATGCTGCCATTCGCCGGCAGTTTTTCTATTTTCTTCTTCGCTTTTCCATTCTGAAGATTCCTTAAAGAATGTCTGATGGCGCGTGGTTTATCTTTACGGTGGTTTTGGCGCTCATGGAATCCGGGGGAAAATAATTTTTCCCGAAGGATTGCCAGCTCTTGCAAATAAAAACCGACAGTTTCTTGTTGCTAGCGATAGAGATGTTCACAGAGGGTGTTCCGTATCCATTCCAGCAAAGTTGGTACCTCAGTGGTTCTGTTTGATGTGAAAGTCTTGTCTCTCAGTTATGTCCCTACACTGTAAAAAAATTGGGAACGTTGTGTGATATATCAAGTCATGTTTCAAATCAATGTAAGTATTTAAGGCAATGCTGTTGTGGCTCAAACGTGTCCGTTATTATTTCCTTTATGTGGTTGCAGATTTTCACTTTTCCGTTCCAAGGTGCTTTTCGCACATCGTGACGAAGATAAAATAGTTTCTTATTGTAATCAAAAATGCAACTCTGATCAAGTGTTTGCGGCAGCCATTTTAATCACGTATTTAAAAATACATATTCTCAGTGAATGGGGATAGCGATCTGTACTTGACAAATAGGAAAAGTTATAACATTCCCTGAATAGTAGAAGTAACTTTGTTTATGTTTCTGGGGTTCGATCAATGTATTTCTGAACTTATATGCTGTTTTGATGTACGGATCTCTTCCGTTTCTGTTTAGTCCAGTCACTAAATAAGACGTTGGACTTCTAACTAAGGAACCAGAGTTTCTAGAGATCTGATCTTACGTATGGAAAGAGATCTGTACTAAGTTTAATGAGTCATGATTTGGGAGTAGTCGATGCGAAATCTCCGCCTACTGCAACCTCTATCATCGTCTTATTCAAATGTAATAATATATCTGATAAAAATAGCTTTTTATTGCATGATTATACTAATAAATTCGAGGATATATTTAGGAAATTTACAATGACAAATTGTTTATTGTGAAAACGAAACGGAGCACTAAGATACACGTTATTAAAGGGTATATGGTATATACCGAAAATGTACAAAAGAGATTTTCAAAAACCCATTCTTAATTTTCAATATAAACAGTATATTATATTTTGTCTATGGTAAATATAATCACTATTAACTCTGGTTCTATCTAGACACTTCTAAACAAAAATGGTAAGTAATAGATCATGTCAACAAAACTCCGACTATCATAAAGGATAGATCAAAATTAAAAGTTAATATAAAATACACCCAATACATGATATCCAATTAATTAAACCTGTTTTTAACAGTGTCCACCAGTGTTTGGGAAACTATAGCTTTCGTGTCGCTAAAATTGGAATAAGATCTTGTTTCTATTCGCTACTTCACACACATCAAGAAAATGTAATAGATATTGTCTACAAAGAAAAGACGTGGAAAATAGCACAAATCGAATGTTTAATTTTAACATTTACTAAATCACGAACTAATAACAAAATATGCAAACCAATTAGGAAAGAGTAAGTAATCATTTTGCTATTACAGTTGTCTTTTCAGAGTTTCCCCAGCTATTATTGACCAAGGGTATCCTATCTTTTGATTTCAACAATTCCCTGTACTATTGTCAGTAATCTAAAACGGCATAAGTTAGGGGTTTGAAAGTGTGATACATGAAATGGTTTCGGACATTTTATGCGAAACTGCAGGTATTATTCATATGTGATTCCTAAGCTGCAAAGGATAAAAATTATGTACTTATTATTAGACTATTCTGGTTAAAGCATGGGATTATCAAGAACAAGTTTCTACCACAATGTTGCCGTGCTATCAACAAAATAAGGGTAATTCTTATATTCACCATCTTTGCTTTGAATGTTAGAAACATTTAGTTCACACTTAGTGAAGAGTTTCTTCTATACTAATTAGAGGGAAACAATTTGATGGGATTATGAATAGTTCCTCTATATGTTTCCC
Source organism: Lepisma saccharinum (assembly GCA_022664845.1). Taxonomy (NCBI): domain Eukaryota; kingdom Metazoa; phylum Arthropoda; class Insecta; order Zygentoma; family Lepismatidae; genus Lepisma; species Lepisma saccharinum. Next base: position 10,881 of record JAGDQP010007928.1, on the reverse strand, counting down.
ATTTATTTTTCTGTAAACACTTGTAATTAGTGGAAGGCAACCACTTTTTGGGTGAAATATTTATGCTTGTGCAACAATGTCTCGTATACGTAAATAACAACTGTATATAGATAATCATTTTCCCCATAAACTTAGGTTGAGCCTCACCTGAGGTTTTAGGCTGATTACGGCTTTGTATTACAAAAAGGCGAATAACCTAGCCGGCGAATATTGCTCCCGAGAAAGAAGTAGTGAAAGTAGTGATCAGAGATTTGTTGTAGACACTATCGCGACATTTGCGTGGTACACTGACGACAACTTGGCGTTCTCATAACTCGAGTCTCCCTAAGGAACCAATGTTGATCTTGAACTGACTGAGTAAAATTTCAAAGATTTAAGAAACTGCGTATTTGATTTGATTTTTTTTTTATTTTATGGCCTTTAAGTATCTATGGCTCAGATCGTGGTAGTATCGGTGACGGATGCAGAGGCTAAAATTTAAGTTGAAAGTACGGGTAAAACTTCAGTCAGAATGGGAGGACGCTGGTATCGAACCCAGGACCCCTCCGAATCCGAAGCAATCTCTCTACCAACTGAGATACGAACACACGATCCAATTATCTCATAGTATCGTTTTAGTAACTTATCGTAATATATGTTTTTCGTCAATTCAGCCTTTATTTTGTTAAATGCAATGAAACAAAGATCGACGTAGGGCTAAAAAATATTCCAAGGTATGGATTTCACTCCACCTGGCGAGCTGAAAGAAACAAGAAAATATTTTGGGCTGACCCAAAAATTTATCCCGTCCTTTTATAATACTTCTCCGTCTGTAAGGCAGACAAACTATCGTGCGAACCAAAGGTGTAACCGAATCCAACGGTGCACCATCGAGTGCACTATTTGCATCGTCCCGTTGTACCCTGTTTAGCCCCGTTGTCCGATTTCAAACGGTAGATAGCACTTCTGTAATAACAGTTGAAAGCCCAATGGACGCAAGGTACATGTATGAATGTTGAAGGTCTAGTTCCGAAGAAATGGGAATTTAATTTAATTTTTATTTAAGGTTTTTTGGCAACTTTGGCTCAGGCCGAAGAAAGTAAAATGTTAAACAGAAAGTTATCAGCAAATGTTATAACTATATTGCAACAGTTTACTAAATGCATATCGTGAGAAAATAATAAATTTCCTCGAAGAATGATATCTGAAAATATGCAACATCTTACTGGATTTCTCCAAAGGCAAATAGGAAGGGGGGGATTTTTCAGGATCAATTTTAACTGTAAAAATTTTAAAGTTATACTCAAAATTTTGGAGGGGGTGACCCCTCTATCGGGGTATGAGAAAGGGCTGAACCCTGTGACATATCAAATCAAGGCACTTCTGTTGTTGCGGTTTGAAAATCTTAATGTAGTAAAATAATAATAAAAAGAAAAAAAAGAAAATTCGTTACGCAAACCTGCACATAGAAACACAAGTGAAGACGCGGAAGTAGATATTCTAGGACAGCAATTCAAACAGATATCTGCATTCGGTAGGCCCGGGGTCGATATCTATGGCGTGCCTGAAGTTTTGCCGTGTTTTGTTGTTGTACCAGGTAAATACGGGGATGATACTTTGAAACTAGGTCACCTGTGGTCGACTCCCTCACCTATCACTCAGATATCTGCAGACTCTAAAAATTTAAATTAATCAGGTAGCAAGTCATGGTCACATCTCTAGGGGTTTCCTTGCTGCTGTGTAGATAACCCCTAAGCATAGCGCTAAAATATCTCGTGAGACTACTATTACAAATTGTACTAAACTTGTCTCTGGACTTTTTTTTTCTGTAAGAACTATGGTAGCCGGCTGGTCGGATACAATCTTGTACTCAGCTTATGTAAATTTACTTTCGAAACAGTAAGTATTTTTTTTAATCCCATCTGCGACCTTGTACATGTAAACTTTATTGATACAATGGTGGACCATGTATCATAACTCCGGAACTTTTTGACTTAGTTTCTTATCTTGATGTTTAAATTTCTCACATTACGGTAACAGGTTAATTTAATCTAGTTATCATCAATCTTGATTACATTAGGTTAGGAAATGTTTGATTGAAGCGTGCTTACCCTAAAGTGGATTTGCTCCCGAGAGAATGAAACAGTGGGGTTAATATTCCGATAGTACTCGATCAGATTTTTTTTGTTATTTTCAACGTTATCAAATTTAATGTAACCTGAAGAGAAGCTGACACGAGCGGATCATCCATTTACTCCTAAACCAAGTACTTTCCTTTTCTTATATGTCTACATGCTATTGTTGGCATGAGGTTTATATTAATTCGTAAATTTATCGACGTGGTTTTTCTACCGTGTACAAAATCCAATAATACCGTTTCTCATTAGGTACGACAACGCCAAGAACGTGATGCAACCTTCACATAACAAAAGTAATTTGTTTGGGGGTGTACTCGATTATAATCACTGCACGACCCTAATATTCTTAACTTTTTCATGCAATCATGTCTTTCATATTCTCGCTTGAGATTCAGCACGCTACGTTAAAGCAAGGTTAGGCTAGATTACATCAAATACGAAAAAGTTAAAAGAGTACAAGGGCCCTGAAGTGTTTACAATAGAGCAGCTCCATGATAGGTTACATTACCTGGTCCGCACTATACATAACATTACACTCTTTTAATTCATGTGTACGACGTTAGACATGGGTAATTAACAAAGGTTAAGTTGCTTGCGTAAGGGATAAATGTATCCCTATTATTTAGGATAAACTTTACTTCTGGGACCCCAGGTTCCGCCAGCTATTAAAGACATATTCTCTAATCACGTCATTCCCTTCTAAATAATTTAAACTGACACTTTTATAAAACCTAATAACAACCAGAAATTTATAAAATATTATGAAAAATTATGTCTCATTATTATTTCGTTAAATACGCACTCCACAGATGCGGAACTACATGAATGTTTTGTATGGCGCGTATTTATGCTTCAAGACCACGGACTACAGTGTCGAAAGAGCAAAGACAGGTTAGAGAAATGTAATGTGAGATATTTTTATTACACGCTATGCACATTGCCTTTAACACTCCATCGTACTTTCCGCTCTTTTACTCTCATTTCATAATTTGAAACTGTTTTATTTTGCGTTTCAACTCTTCCAAACGCTTTGCAAACATTACATTTCTCCTGTAAATTTTACACAATTAGGGCCCCCAAAGTAAAATTTGTCCATTATTTCTAATGAAACTGATCTGAAATTAGTTATGTATCGCGTGAGCCACAAATCACCGTAAGCCATAACAACTGGTTTCCACAAACGATTGCATTTATTAGCGGAAATTTATCGAACTATTAAGAAAAGTTGATTAACGTTTAAAAAAAAACTAAAACACACACATATTTAATATCTTCAAATCAACACATTACTTTTTCCTTCTTCAAATATGGCTTCTAGCCGCACAAACGGTGGATACGTTACATCCAAGTGTACACAAGATGTGCCGTCGATACACACCCTTCATTACGCCCTACGCCGCTCAATTCGGATAGCAACAACGGCGCATCAAACGGTACAACGGCATAATCAAGGGTGCTAAATGGTGGATTCGGATGGACCTCAAGTCAGACAGAAAGAAACTGAATTGAAATTTGAGTTCAGACTCTTTGATTTATCCGACCGACTATAAACCTTCCAGTCTCTTACTTTTGTACTATATGCACTCCGTCAGTAATGGACATTAGCGCCTAAACTAAAGCAGACAAAGTGAAATTGGCTTTAGATTTGTGCTCAGTTACTTTGGGTTACCCTACTGCTTTCAATAGCATACAAAAATGGAAGGAAGATAATGCTTCAATATTTTTGTAACTTTTTGTTCCTAATATATATATGTACAAGGAATGTGATAATTAAAACAATGGACATATAAAATGGAAGTTTTCTATAGTCCTGTTACTAGTCATTCTGTCATAGGTTATCCAGAGTTTTCGTCAATTAGACTAACTTAATCTGGGAATAGCATTTAGACTAAGACCATAGACACTATCTTTAAATATCTGTCTCGAAAGAGTGCTTATCGAGGGGCATTAACTCTTACACATGTAACTGTCTACGCCGTAGTTGTCTGTCGGCAACATCAATTTTGAAAATAATGAGCAAAGGTGACAGTCATTACTTTCTAGTCCCCGTGTTTATAACAGAATATATATATAAAAAAACATTCAGTACTTTAATATTGCCAATATTCATAGTTAGCGAATACAAAGCCCGATTTCGGGAAAGTTCTAAATGATAAATTTATTTGAGTAAAATATTTCATACTTGTTTATTTCCAGTTTTCCATTCTCATTTGTAAAAGGATATTTACTTTGATATGTCTTTTTTTTATTTTGATTTCTTATCTCTCTTTGTCTCATCCTCTCCCTCTGTGTAGACTATAAAATTGTTTCAGAGTAATTAATTTTTAATGTCTACTTTTTGGTAACATTTTACAGAAATGGGTCATTGCCACGATTTCGACCCAAATGACTCGAGACCGGGTCTTGATTCAAATGATCAGACTGCCTATGGCTCACCTACCTCGAATATTTTGTCCCAATTGAAGTGGTGCAATCTTGACCCAGTGAGTTCGTCTTCATTCTGTGGTTTGAATCAATCAATATGGTAATTTTTTAGGTTCCTTCAGAAGTAAGCTTATGTACGAGAAGATCATTTGTGAGAATTTTAAAAGATTTTAATGATTTTTCCTATCTAACACTTCAAACTCATTTTTTTTTTTTTAGAATAGCTTTTCCGAAGGGATGTGGTTATTTTCACCCTCCCAGAGTATTCCTGTTCTTTCCAGGGATTTAAGACTAATTCCATATGTCGTTACAACTGTTAGTAACATTTCCGCTCTGAGAGGTTAAAACCCCCGGGTTTCGGTGACCCCTGAAAGAAACACTTCAAACGGAGCAGTGTATAATAAAGAAATAATTAAATATCTGATTTGACCTCCAGGTCATCAGGTCACTTACGGGGCAGAACGGGTCCAAAACATAGACCCAGTAATCTGGTCCAAAACTTGACTTGATTGACACGGTGACCAGTTTCTGATCTGGACTATTTCACACACAGTATGACAAATATACTGCATTTAAACTTCCAACATTTGTTTTTTTTTTTACCAAATTACGATTTGTGCTTTCTTGTTCAATAATAATTTTTTTCAGGCTTTTCCGCTGGGTCAATAGTAACGCTCGCTGTCAAGAGATACCGGATTCGATTCCCGCTGTGTACACAAGTAGCAGCTCCGAGCCCTAGAAAAACTCCAGGTCCGGTTCTCAGGACATCATCTTTATACGATGGAAATCAATGACAAACCACCTTCCTAAAGCCCTTCGGCTTATATACCTGACTTCAGGCAAAACACATATCATCATTATCAATCCTTACTAGATTCCTGTCTTTACAAAGAAAATATTTCGCAGTATTTTGGTCACAGATTAAACTTTCAGAATCTTCCCAAATAAAGGCAGGTAATCCAGGGAACTGACTTCGTGGAAATTTCCAGAACGTTACTGTTAGAAATAAAAAAAAATCAGAAGAATTCTAAGTTTTATTTTCTCTTTCAACTCCTTTGCGTACTGGTAAGAACACTCAGCAGAATATTTTGTAGAAGTAATTATATTTAGTCCTCTGTTCAGCATAGACAGTCCAGAATTTCAGCAGATGGCCACACTGTAACCAGCCAGACCTGTTGCTCCTGAACGTCAATGGCGACAACTAGCGGTGAGATAAGAGAGTCGAACTACGTCTGACGTGCAGTGTACATGGAAGAGCGCAGGTTTCTTTCGTGCCACCTACAAGTGTGTGTGTTTCCTCCGCTACCGACTTATCTGAATCACACGCAAGTGTCAGTGCAAACCATCTATTAAGTAACCGGTAGCAAATATACGTATGTTTACACGCGAAAGAAAATCACGCAAATGTTATTTGTTTCTAAGTGAAAACGAATGTTGAAATTAAAAGTTAAAGTAAAGGCGAAAACAAAAGTTTCCAAATTACTTTTGAACGTTTTGTGTATTTTTTTTAATGTTTGCTTTTGTAGTGTGAAAGTGATTTTATTTTAAAACAGAGAAGATAAAAAATATTTATTTTGGTGGAATTAAAAAAGAAAATTTTAATCATCATGACTGCTAACCATTCTCTATGTTGTCGTCATGGCAGATCTTTTCTGACTTAACCTAGGACAAAGTATGACATCAGGAGTTCCAGTTTCGGGGTCACCAGACCTAAGGTTCTCCCCTGGACACGGTAGGTTAGCTTTAATCTTACGTGTTTCGGGATATCTCTTTAATAGGATACTTGTTCGTTCGTGGCATCACATCCATCACTTTGTCTTTCTAGAGCCTTACTGATTCTTATCTTATTTTGTGGCACTTTTTGGATTATTATATATCACAAGTACAAAACCATTTTCCCCGTACCCGGTGGTGTTGTGATTACAGTCTCAGACTTACGATCGACAGCGGGCAGATACGCAGGTACAAGTCCATCTGCAGACAATACGAACTGAGGTTCATTAGAAAAATTCCGGCATGGTCTCTAGACAAAATTCTTGACTGCTAACTCCCTCTTGGTTATCATAGCATCAGTAGCGTAGATAGTACTTTTTCAAGGGAGGGGATATCTAGAAAATTATATCCTTGACAGTTATGCAACCCCACCCAACATTTTTTTGTAAAAGAATGTATTTGTTTCTTTTCTATATAGTTTTAGAACAGCACAATTATTGTACGGAAAGTATGCATGAATATATTATATCCTCATAGTTTGCTTAATTCAGTTATAATTCTAATACAAATTTAGCCATATTTGAAACATCTGGTTGGATTTTGTCAAGACGAGTTTCTCGATCAACATTTACTGATGCTTATGCGTTCACCTTGATGACAGTTTTCTTTTGTAAAACTACCAGTCCATTCAAATACATTTGGAAGTTTTAAATTTTCAAAGATATATTAGTTTAAGAGTGTAAAATATAATCTTCGGCGTAGGTGTGAGTCTAGGTGGTACAAAATCTGAAAAAAGTTTGGAAATCTGATATTCTTCCATTGCACTTTTATTAGTTTCACTTTCGAATGTCGCAATTAATGTAGAATATTTTGTATACCAAGAATATTTAAAATTCTACCAATTGTGGAAGTTTTGTTTTCGTGTTCAGTTGTTTCATTTTAAAGCCTTTTGTGATATACTATCATTTCTGATAGCTGCTTCAGGAAGTTGATTTTGACTATATTCGATATTCTAGACCCATACTGTTCTTTCATACAGCTCACTGACGTATCCAAGCAGAGGGTTTAGAGGGTGCGGATCTCTCCCAAATTTCGATTTATTTGTAAGCTTAGCATAATTATATACAGCGTGTTTTAAAATTACATTGACAAACAAATGAGCATGAATTAAAAGACTTCCCGTGTGAGTAAAAATGGCACATCATCCCCAGCATCCAATCGGTCAGTGATACTCAATGTATTTGATCACAAATATATAAAACATTCGCCGGCCTGGTAGCCGTGTGATTTGAGGGGCTAAGTCAGTAAATCAATGGTCTCGGGATCGAATACCGGCTGGGGCATGGATGTGAATTTTAACTAGCATCGCATTCATAATCGTGACGGGCCGTAGTCAAAGTTACTAAAACTGACCCATACAAAACAAAATTTACAAATTAAACATTCCATGAAATTATGCAATTCTCATTCCTCCTTGTTATAGAACCACGGATTTCCGTAGAAAATCGTTCGGTGTATGGAATCTCGTTGAGAAATCAACGTCGCACAAACGAACTATTGTTTTCTGTTGAAAACCGTCCCATTCATGCACATTTTGACCATCTTTATTTCTAAGAATTTCTTTGAATCCCATAATAATTGCTTTGAGGAATCCGTTGCGCACCCATTTATGGAAGTTTGAAATATTGGGATACTGCAGATTTAAAGACTTTGACGGAACCCTGCCGTCAGCTCTCCATTTCGTGATGTTAGATATATGGAGCCCTGAAGTTCATTTTCCCACGCTTCCGGGACCCTGTAGCTTCGAAAAATTGTCTGAGGAACTTTCGTTTTACTTTGATGTGGGGATCTATATCGTTCTCTATTAAATCTACATCATCCGCGTATACAATGAGTTTCGATAAATTATTTTCGCTATATCCCGATATTATTTCTCCACAACTTTCCGAACAACACCACGTTCGGGGAAGATCTACCAGATTGTTACTGACTCACGCGAATAAATTGCCTTTTAAGAAAATATCACATACTCATCATTGACATAATTAACAATATAGTTTTCCCATGTAAGTGACATTAAGAATTTCATCCGCTGATGCAGAAAATCATTCAGCTGCATTTAGTCACGCAAAAATTCCTTAATTGAAACTTGATCGCCAATTTCAATAATTGATTTTAATGGCTTCTCCGCTTATCAGCCAACCGAGGTAGTCGTGTGGTCTGAGGCAATAGGCTAGCGTCTCCAAGGTTGCTGGTTCGAATTCTACCTGGGGCGAAATGTTTGTTACATTTAACAAGCATTACCCTCATATAAACATTACGGCCCGAAATCAAAAGTTACTAACATTGTCCACAGAAAATAAAATTCACCAAAAGCTTTTCTTCACCCTAATGATCTGAAAGATCACATTATATCTTACAACTGATATTTCGAATGCGTGTAATTTTAGTTTATAATTCATATCTAATGCAATGAGGACGTCTGTTAAAGTTATTTCTTCTCTACGTAGAAAATAACTGCTTTAAATGTTTTATATTCAAAATTTATATTTTCTCCGTTCTACTCTCGTTGGAATCTATCTCGACTATCGGTACAGGAATGACTACATTCTCCTTACTGTCTAGAAATCTTTTTTTTTCTTTTTTACCGGCACTATCGATATGATTTCAAAGTATTTTTCTTACTAGTTGTCCTAAAGGTTATTTACCACATCTACCTTTATGTGGTATAAACGGACGTAATATATAGTGTTATAACCACCCTTACAATTAATATTTTAACTAACAATTATATATTTCCAAACATAACTCAATTATTTTCTTCTGGAAACACTTTAATACTAAGCTCATAAAGGTAGAGTCAAGGGGGGGGGATATATCCCCCATATCCCCCCCTTACCTACGCCACTGCATAGCATGTCCTTACCGAGGGACTTTATCCTGTCTGCCGACATGTGACTGAGTTACACTTTAACTGTGCCTAAGGCACATAAATATTAAATAAAATTAAAATATATGTTTGATTAGGTATTGTTCTTCGTACTTAATCCTATGCGAATAGAAATTATCTCTTCAAAATTTGACCTTGATACGAAACTGTTTCATTTTACCTTCACGCTATCAGTTTAGATTTTAAAAATGCCTTTGAAAAGGTTTCACCGAGCCGACGTAGCTGAGTTGCTAAAGCGTTGGGTACATATTCGGGAGGTCCTGGATTTAATACCAAGGCCGACTATCCCGAATGAGGTTTCTCCAGGGTTTCTTCTCATTCACACTACGCAAATGTCGGACTCTTAACTTCAGTTTAACTTTTAGCCGACTTTTTTCCGCTACTTTATCACGGACGGAGCCATAGACGCCTAAGGGTTATTAATAAATTTTATTCAATTCTATAATTATCATAATCATTTTAATATTTTTTAAAGAGCGTAACATTGTATGGAATGAATACCAATAGAATAGTAATACGCAGTAATAAAAAAAACAGACAAGGTAGATTGACATTGAGATTCTCAGCCCTCGGAATCACGTGGTTGCAGATGCGTACTTTGGGTTTGCTTTAGGTAAGTGCAAATCCTGTTGGGGGCTATACGTATAGTGGTGTTCCATGGTGTTTCATCAGTTTTATCGTGCTAATGCCTGCACGGTACCCAGTCAAAGAGTCTCTGGAAGGGTGCTCGCCGAGGAATGACAGCCTTAGGCCATAGACGCCACTCGTATATGTGAACTCACTTTATAGAAAATAGCACATCGAATTTTTCCTTAAACAGACAACTTAGAGAACGTGACAAGACAAACTAACAAGGAAAGCATGGAACTTGTCTGTCGTAAATGTGTAACGTATTGCCCAGGATAGAATCCGATGGCGATCGTTTGTTACTGCGGCGATGGACTTGCGAGTTCCATAATCCATAGAGTTAGATAATTAGTTAGTTAACATGTGTAACATTCGCCCGTTTTCTTTAAACCAGGGTACTTGAAATAAGGAAAATGAAGTATATGAAAATTTTGTAAAATACTAGGCTATGTCTATTAATATTATATTGGACAAACTGTTCAGTTTATTAGGCAGTTATGTGTGTTATATTCAAGTTTCTGTGTAATTAATAGACGCACGTGCAGGTTAGCATTTGAAAAGTTTGTATTTCGAATTTAGGATGTATGACGATATCAGCACATAGTCTTGCATTAATTATTAATAACAATACGAAATTTGGATTCAATACTTGTTCAGAGGGCATTTTCAGTCATCTTCCACACGATAGATAGCGCTGACAGTTTCATATGTTGTTGATGTCCTCCAGAATATATACAATCACTTTAATACATTCCTTTGATTTTTTTCTATTTCCGAGTCATTTTTCACCTGATTGCCATTTGAGGTACCTTACCACGTGGTGTCAGATTTCTCACCAACGCTTGCATTAGAGTTTAGTATTTCAGTTCCGCCTAATAAAGTGTATACCATCGGAAAAGCATTTCATGTTATTACGGTTTGGCTGTTTACATACAGTAGTCAACCGTAAGATGATGGAAGATATACGCCATAAAAATTGGATATGGATACAACCGAAGAGCGCCTGGTGGTTACACCACCCGCATTCTTTTACTGATTGCAGGTCATGTG
>JAGDQP010007927.1:50589-65159 GCA_022664845.1 Lepisma saccharinum | reverse complement strand
CCTTGGAAACTTTAGAACGTTTTGCTGCAACATCCGAAGTGACCGCGAATTTTACGGAAGCCATGAGTACAGTTGGCCGTGAGGTTACCAGACATTTTCGTTCCCGTCTGCGACAGCGGAATATCCAGGAATTTTTCACCAGAAAATGATCAGTGAGTAAATTTTTTCAAGCTGCAATACAGTTATAGTCAAGGTTTGAATTACCCGAGAATGGGAGCATGCGATGGCCTGAACTGCTACTTAGCTGCTCTGTAGCTCTTTCTAATTTTGCCTTCGAATGTAACTGAGCGCAAAGTGCACTACGGCTACTGCAGGCTGGAAAACGTGGCAACAGCTACGCTACATGTTAGCACTTTGCGTTCAGTGCCATTCTAAGACGAAACTGTAAAGAGCTGATGAGCAACTATGTAGCAACTTGTCCGTTAAATGTACCCCTTCCGCCGTAATTTGCACCCTGGTTACAGTATTATTGAAATGTAAAACCTTTTATCCTCAAGTGAATTTTCTGTGTTGTTGCAAACTGATGTTATAAAGAGGATTGATGGACGTAGTAGTAATGTAAACTTTTTTCTTTAATCTTCGAAGATAGGATAATAAACTTACTGTAGTGTTTTTACTTTTCAGAGGATGGTACCGAGACCGAAACTAGTCTCGATCTCGATCTCGTCTCGAATTTGAGACCGAGCCGTGCTTGTCGAAATCGAGACGAGACCGAAACTGTCTCAGTCTCGTCTCGATACCATTCTGTAGATGGTATCAAGACGGAGAATAGTCTTGGTCTCGTCTCTGATTTGGAACCGAGCCGTGCTTTCCGAAATCGAGACGAGACCGAGACTACTCAGTCTCGTCTCGATACCATCTCTAGTGTTTTCTATGACATACATAATATACTGTAGTGGTATGTATAGTCTGTATACTGTAGTGCGTATGTATGGAGAACATGTATTCGAATAATAAAATTTGGATCCCCGGTTAACACGAATTTTTTTAACACGAACTCCTGATTTTTCAGTCCCTTGGAATTCGTGTTAACGAGGGTTTACTGTATATATAAAACCTGACTTTTCAAGTAACCTATTTTCATGAAGTCCGTAAAATACAAAAAACGTAACTTGAGTGCTGTCAGGCCATTCTTTCTTACATTTTCTGTCCAGATTTATTCTTGCATAAAGTGCGAAGACAATTTGCAACAGATGGCACCTCTGTCTAGCACCGTTCTAGTGAGCACATACAAATCCCTGCAAGAAAAAACACTACCCAGTGAAAATATAGTGAGCGATTCAAATATGGTTCCTTCATTTTTCTCTGTGTTACAACTTCCACTTTTAACAGAACTATACAAAGAATCGATTTTGTAGGCTCAACGTGCCACGATCTATTATTAAATTAAAAAAAAAAAGTGCTCTGAACAAGTAAGGTGTACAATATTTTATCCCATCGAATCAGGTGCACGCTATACGAAAGGGTAAACTTACGTTATGTTAAATTTACCGAAGCAGGAGTTAAAACAGAACTGAGCATGTGGTGTGTTCAGGTAGACCACTGAGCATGGCGGGCTTTGAATGGAGTTCACTCGCATGTTTGCTCACATGCAAAACTAGGGTTGCCAGATGTCCCGGATTTTAAAATGAGAAAATGCTGTCCGTTGTAACAATACATGCCTTTAATCCCATATTTAAACATTTCGCTTCTGCCGTGATTACAACTGGATTTTGCACTTCACTCCACTCTGTGAAATTTAACTTTCGTAGCTGACTACGTCACATGTTCCAACAGCATCACTGCAATGCTAAGTTTTAAGGAACTACGGGCTTTGCATTTGAGAGATAATACTGCATTTTCTTGTTTTGAAGAAATTATTAACGCTTTGAAATTCAGTGAGACTTCTTCAGTTTCTAATTTGGTTAATTTTGATGAAGAATTCTCTTCCCACTACAATGAATTACGTGCTGCTGGATGCAGTAATCAAAATTATACTGTGAACTCAAAGTGGGTGATCTTTTTTTTTTCTTTAAAATTAATTTAGATGCTGTTTGAAAGAAACTGATGCTGATGTCGTATGTTCTGAGCATTCCTGCTTTAAAACGCATTTGTTAAGAGATATTTTCAATTCTAAATGGACAGACTCTGTTAAAATCTGAAATTCTAAGTTTCACTTAATTGTCAGGAAATTCACGACTTAAGGGAACGACAGCATTACTGTAAAGCGCTGCAAGAAAAATAAATAGAGTATGCAAACTTAAACTGTCATACATTGTCAATAATCATAATTTATATGCTTAAAAATCAAAAATTTCTGAGTGTTTCCTTGAGTTAACTGTCGTGACCTGGCAACCCTATTCAAAGAATACCTGGTAGCGCCACAGTGTCCTCTGAACGGTCTACGTGAATTTCCAGCACATGCTGGTTTCCTTTACACCTACCTTTAGTACATATAACATAGTATTTTTACCCATTGAAACTTGTGTACCTGAGGAGCTCAACTGGGTCATGTGCTGTACAGTTCTATTTTAACAACACATCCAAGGCCTTCTCCATTTTCTTTTAAATAAAAATTTCACTAAATTTTAGAAAAGGAATAATATAACTACAATGATTTATTGTTAATATTATTAATAATAATTTATTTATTTTACTAAATGAATAGTATTTGTTTTACCACAGGCCTTTAGATGCCCCGAAACTGTTGAAATGTGACACGCAACTCTGTACTGTTCATTTCATCATGTGCTCTCATCAAATAACGCTTCAAAGAATCCACACCTGGAAGCGGACTAACAGGTCTACATAATGTCCCATATTGAAATGCACTGATTACGAAGGATATTCTTCCCACGTTACAACTATGGGTAATTTTTCATCATTGTGCTGTAGCGTTAAGTTCGATACTGGCTCTATGGTGATACCAGTGGTTTATAATCATATTTACGGCGCCTTGCGTTGACTCGAACGTTCGTTGCAACAGCTTTTACTCATTCGCATCACCTCAGCTAAAACCATGACAAAAGCTCGGTTTTTGTGTTTTCAATACCGTTCTTCTTCTCTAATTCCCGCGGCCGACCATCGTAACTGAGGTTTTATAGTATTTCCTCCAGTTTCACCACGCAAATGTCGGGATGGTAACTCAAGACCCTGATGGCTTTTCCATCCTCTACCTAACCTATACTGGCCTATGCCAAAAGGCCACAAATAAATTCAAACTGAAGGGACTGTTGGCTAACACTGTCATTTGCGAGCTTGATCAAGTATGAACAACTCTTTAACAAAAAAAAATGTTGAAATGATATGTTCTTTCATGTTTGCTAAACATCAACAATATAAAAGCGAAATAAAATGAGTAGGAAAGAGCAAGCACATTATAAAGGACGAAATATAGGCACGCACTGAATGGAGAACTAAAGTCTTGACGCCACATCCGGTTGGTTACCATAGCATCGGCGGAGGCCAAGTCTAAACAAACCGTAATGTTGATAGCAGAAAGGTAGAAAAAGACTTTCTGGACTGAGTAAGAACATGAGTTGCCCGATGCTAAGCGAGCTTTTATTTCTTCCGTACCTCATTCTTGCTAGTTACATATGCTCCTAAATATTTCAATTTGTTTACTTTCTCTATGATCTCATTCTTAACTAATATCTCTGTGTTTCGACTTGTTTTCTCTACGTTCACCTCTATTGGCCTGTATTAAATCTACGTCATCCCCCTATACGAAAATTTGGTTCAAACCATTGACCAAATTGACTCACATTTTAAATTTCCTGCTTCTGACTGTGATGTGAATTACTGAGAAAATGTCCAATATTTGCTTATACCAACTTACGGTCACCCTTTGCTAAAAAAAAAAACATGTTCTACAAAGCAACACCGCGTTTATTTACCCACCCACCCACTCCACATACACACAAGGAAAAAAGGAAAACGGTGCGACAATAAACTGCAGCAGTGATGTGCTTATTAAATGCTACTAAACTCTCACTACGACGCATCTTATTGAGTGAACGCCGCCCACTTCTCAAGGTAAAAAGACATAATATCTTAAAGATGCTTTAAAAAAAAAAACAGTCATAGCCGCTGCTAGAATATTTCCTGCTGAGATGTCTTAACACCTCTCGAACCAAAACTCGTAATAATTGAAATACGAAAATGATAGGAATAAAAATAACTTACGTTACATTGAATTATTTCTACACGCTAGAAGATTCGTAAATCATCCCGGCAAAGCTACTAAAACCATGGTACATGGGGTCAAGGTTTGATTCTTTCTCTATCTTCACTACAGATTTACCTAGTTTAGTAACCACTGCCCATAGAAAAACAAAATGACTCCTACCTAGGTACAGCTGGCATAGTAATTCTCGTCTCCGGATGGCACCCGACCTGTCCCTACAAAGCACAGTGCTGGGGGCACTAGGGGTGCAGCAGCCAACTGTAGCATGTGGCATGAACTGGATAGCTGTCACACTGGCTTGTTACCAGCCATTTCTGAGTCTACACCTAACATTGTCTGAAAAAAAAAAGGAAAACAATTAGTTTATACTATAATTTAAAGACTATACAAACACTTATAATACCTTCAATGTACACACAAAATCTAAACAACAGGTTGACGAAAAGTTAAATGTGACATTAACAAACCATTATATCCTACAAACAACACGACTCAAATGTTAATATCAAATGTTCTGTGAGTATGAGCTTAGTATTGCAACATATGGCTATTTTATTGAACTGGGTGTGTTGTACGAAAGCCACTGACACGCTTAAGAAACATTAAAAACTAAAGCAAACTTTACAGGAACATGCACACGGTCCAGGGAGCACAAACAAACATACTCTTCGACTTTTCTAGCTTTTCCAGATTATCGTCGACACACTTATTGGAGGGAAAAGATATAAAAATAAGCTTAACTTTAACGTCCACACACAATAGCAGGATCAACGTATGAAATAGCTTTGGTTAGGTTAAAAGGGGTGACCGACGTAGCATCTTAAACACAAAACCCTCCCTGAAAGTATAGGTGCAACACTCTTCTCTCCTCCGCTCTATGGGCAGGAACATGGAGAAACCCTATAATTACCTGACTTTCTCTGACTTTTCCATGACCATTGAGACTCACCATTTGTCGAAGTGTTTGTTTTTACCACAGCGTACAGATTTTCGAACCTAATACAGTTCATGAGACGCACCGGTCGTTTGAATCATTCCTTCAAACTTCACCTTTTAATATATTATCTTCAACGTCACCGACCTCAGTTGACACTCGATCGTCTCAGCATAAAAACTTGCACTGTTTTCGTAGTACCGGTATTCTTATTTTTATGATACTACGACAAAAATATTTCCGTAATTATAGAATCAGAGTCATTGACTGATAATTAGCAATTGTTTCTATTATTTTTCAACTAATAGAAGGTTATGTAAAAGCGTACGAAGTATTGTCATTAATTAATAATAGCTGTTCTTATCAGTGAACTTTGTTCCCGGTGTGTACTATGTAGTAACTTTAAAAAAACATGTATTCACTGTTTTAAAAGCCGTACACATCCAGCTAGTGTACGGATTATTTATACAAATTCACACAAACTGAACCATAACTTAGGTAATGGTACGTTTACATTTACTGCAGTAATTCACATTTCGTGACAATATATGAAAAACACTTGTAAAAAAACATAGTTTCGGAAGTCTTTTTGATAAAATAAAGCATGTGTTGGCTACCAGCATATTCGTTGAATATTTACATTATTACCGGTAAGAACGTTGGCGCCCATCCTACACACAGTAAGATATCCCTTCATACATTCTTTGCCCTATAAACACTAAGTTGGATCAGTTTGTTTCCTTATAAATCGTTATATTCATTCACTGTTCGTACATAATTATCACAGTCACTTCATTGTTTACTTTCCCAGCTATCTTAAATGCTTATCTTCATAATATCTATCTTTTGTATTTTTAATTAATTGTTTTAAATGATTAACACGCAGCTCCGTATATAATTTATTTACTTTGTCAAATAACTAAATTCACATAATTTTACAATCCCCCTTACGATAAAAATTTTACTTCCTTATTACAAGTTCCGTTCATTACCTTCATAAATGCCGACCCTAGAGAAATTTTCATTAATAATATTAGCATTCGTTTCAATTAATTTGACTAATTGTTATCTGATACTATTACCTATGAAACAAAATATATTATCGAGTCTCAGAGGTTTTTCAGCAGACACCTTGTTTTAGCAGTTCCCACACAAGTTGGGCAAAAAGAAATACAATCTCAGATCCATTTATATGTTTATGCTCACACCAACAGGTACACACACACATTATTCCTTATTTTTGTATGGCTTCCCGGTATAATCACCTTCAAGTTCAAAGTTCCGTTTACTAACATCTCATAAGCCGATCTTATAATTTTTAAAATAAGGTTTAAATGAACTATCTCTTGTCTCATACATATTTGATTTTAATCGTAACAAATAAGATTATGAGTCACAGTTGTGCTTGGACTTTCCTGTGTCTCATAATGGTGAACATCTCACACGGAAGAAATAATTTTAGAAGTTGGAAGTGAGGAAACTTTCGATTTTTATACACCGAGCCACTGTAAGTGCAGATATCATTATTATTATGCGCAGTGGTTAGCGCATTGGAACGGTTACCCAAAGGTCCCGGTTTCGATCCCCGGTCTAGTCATATACTTCTCACTCTTTAATATTAATGATATCTGCACCTACAGAGGCTCGGTGTGTAAAAATCGGAAGTATCCTTCATTCCAACTTTGAACCTATTATTACCATTGTTATTTATTGACTCAGTAAGTCTATATATGAGTAGTGGTTGCCCTTAAGGTATTCCTTCAGTTTAGGAAAGATGCAAAAGTCGCTGGGTACAAGATCACAGCTGTATGAGATGTGTGGGAAGACAGTGTATCTAAGCTTCAAATATTGCGTTGGGGGTCAACTTGCTGGTGTGGGGTTTAGCAGAGGCTCCATTATCAGGCCTGATGCGTGTCAGTCGAGCCTTTAGCTTCTTCAGGCATTCGATGTACCGCTCTGAGTTCACGGTGGTACCCTTGGGAAGAAACTCGGTGTGTACAACGCAATTCACATCGAAAAACAGCCAGCGTGACTTTTCTCGCAGATGGACAGACCTTAAATTTTATTGGATACAGCCCTGATCTTGCACCCAGCGACTTTTGCATCTTTCCTAAACTGAAGGAACACCTTAAGGGCAACCACTACTCATCAGATGAGGACGTAGAGCGTGCTGTGCGATCGTGTGTCGCTCCAAAGGTAAGGATTTCTACCGTGACGCCATGGAAGCATTGCGTGCAAGTGGAGAAGTGATGTTCCAGAACTGAAGCCAAGATGTCAAGGTACACATTGTTTTTTATTTCATTAAATTTTGTTCACTACAATCCGAGATATTTCTGTTACCGTCCATAAAATTCATTTTATCTTTTATCTTTAATCCGAGATATTAATCAACAGGCAAAACTTTTTAGTCCACCCTCGTATATTTTTCTTCGTATAATGCTGCGGCTGACTACTGGCGAAATTTGCATGCTTTACATAACATTAATGATTCTCTATAACGGAATAGTCCTTTAACATAAAAGGTTAACAAATAAAATGTGCGCAAAGTAGTAGTATTACATTATTGTTCCTTGACAGGAATCAAATTCAAATTTTATAATTTAATTTATGATTCAAGCGTTTACTTAATTATGAGTCAAGTCCAGAAAATTTTCCTGAAGTAGCAATTTACTTTAATATACATTCAATTTTGTGACTTGAAATTCCCTGAGATTTCCAGGTTTTACACCATTTTTTTTTTCAAATTCCCTGAGTTCTTAGTATAGTGGAACATGTAAATAATACACAATCACTTTTTTTATTTATTTTTTTACAGCCATCACCACTTAGTCCAAGCATCTTGTATATTTTTGGTATTTCACAAGTGAAAAGAAAATAATTTCTTTAAAATAGAGGATTTTAAAACATTGAAAAAAAATCCGCTCAGCAGTAGGAATCGAACCATGATCTCCGCCTTGCTGGGGCAGTGCTCTTACCAACTGTGGACAGGTTCACCTCAAAAATTTCCCTGAATTTCCCTCATAAATTATAATTTCCCTGAGGATTTCAGATTTATAACATTCCCTGAATATTCCAGGTTTTCCAGGGTGGTAGACACACTGAGAATAGCAGCCAAGGCCTTTGCTAGATGCAGCAACAGACAAAAGTTTCGTCGCATTTCTATAACTAATTTTTTTCTTATTTCAAAAATAAATATTTAACCAACATATAAATTTGCTGACCTACAGAAATATGCAAATTCACATGAAGCCCTTTTGAGGAAAATGATGTCCTGATACGTAGCTAAATGAGGGCGATATTTGCAAAAATATAATTTTCCGTCAACAATTAAGTCCAAAAATCTTCCAAGTTCCCTAGTTTAATTTCGGAAAGTGATATTTTTGTAACGCAACGAAAACTATTAATTCTAATAATTTAATTTTCGTTAGTAGTGTCACACACGGCAGGAACATCTTCGTGAATTTGGAAAATATTCTTTAAGGGCATGTGACAATACTTTTGTCCACAGCTGTACCACCTCAATATTTGTCTGGTGAAATTCAACCCTGAAAAAGCCCCGTTAAGGGTGCCCTTCAGTTGATCTCGCATCTCTTGTCTCCCAGTACAAACCGAAATTAGCCCATTTGAACACTAAACCACGGGTGCTTACTCCTCAAATAAATTATATTTTTATCTAAACGAAATTACTGAGAAGTAACATTCAAAGAATTTTATTAACACTTGATAAACTGCTCTTGTTTAGTAACAAAAAAAAAAAAAAAAGAATACGCACACAACTATATATTGTCTTGATAAAACGTTTATCATGCGTGCTATCAGTAAAAGAATTCACATGCTGCCGGAATTATAAAATGATATATCACTATCAATCATAACATGCAGGGGTTTAAAAACAGACAACAAAATACACACACACTTCACCGTACACATACTGATACACACATGAAGGCATAATACAGCAATTTCCCAACAATTGATTGATGGAACAAAATTGTTTCTGTACTAGTTAAAAGGCAGTTTTAAATTATTACAGGCCTACCGACGGTAAACGTAGTGATACTGGAGACGCTCGCACTATGTTTTAATTTAACTTATTGGCGAGACAAGCACTACGGCCTTAGCCCGTCACATACCTGACAGATGACGTACCTCCAAATATTTTCCCGGTGCTAAAGTAGCGACTAAGGCTTCGTTCAGGAACTATATCGACATTTGCCTGGTGAGACTGTGGGCCTGGAAAACATTATCTGTATTTTTGGGAGGAGGACTCTAACCTCCACACCACTCTCTGACGATCTCAAGTTGACGACCGTAGCCAGCAGACCAAGAGGACTGGGTTTCTCCTTGTTCTGCCCATTTGTAAAACAGCTGAGGAGTATATGAACGAACATAAGTACGTCTTCTATCCTACTCTGTTACAACCTCTTTTCTTGTCGTCTGCTGATACCCTCAAGTACAGTACTACTACTTCTCCAGTTATCCGCGATCGGGACTCTTCAACTTGGGCTCCCCTCGTGACAGGTTCTGGGTTCAAAGCACAGATGAGGATCATCCAGATAAATAGATGTCATTATTTTTAACCTTTCAACAATAAACACCCATGAACAGTCACCATAAACTGTACTTACAAACTACGAATTTCGTAACAAAAATAAATTATTTATATAGATAAAATTCATTATAATGAGATTTTTTACTTCAAAATATGCATTAATGAGCAGAGGCTAATTTGTGACCCTTGGTCATTCTAAGTGATTCTCAACCAGTATCCCGACAATCACGAGAGATTCTACTGCTCCCATTTCAACGCACGGTCCAAAATTCCCAAGTGGCGGCCTGCTTTTTCGAGCATGCAAAATGGAGAAGGTTCTCGTGGTTAGCAGCAAAGCATAGCGAAAAACTCTTAGGGATTCCACACTTTTTGCGGAATAATACTTCCAAGGCTTTTACTGTCTGCTATGCCGGGAAAACAAAAAGATTAAAAAAAAAAAACACACTTTCAGGTAGTGAAAATTCCAAGTCCTTTCAGCGTCGTTAAGGAAGAAGTATCGCGAATTCAATCGCATAGCTATGATAAATGAATTCAAAAATGAAACGTTACTGGTCAGGAATGTCTGAAATTCGATTAACCCCCCCACCCACCCCAAAAAAACGAGCTTGTGAGCTTTCAAGGACGGGACCTACAGTTTTTTTGTTGGAATCAACCACTCTGTTCAATGGACCCTTACCAGACAACGGTCACATTTTAAATTTTAAGTTATGGTTTTTAAGCATCTGTGGCTCAGGACGGGATAGGGTAGGGGGGAAGAATCCCCCAGGGACTACGTGAAAGGTACCATCCCAATATGTCCCTGGTATGACGGGGAAACCTACCAGGATGGTCGGAAGCTGATATCGAAGCCATGACGACCTGAATGTGAAGCCAAAGTTCTCTACAAACTGAGCTACTACTGCACGGTGACACCCAGTGTTAACAATGTCGGCAACCGGGGAAGGTAACATTGAATATCACTTGCACTCCCTCATAGTTTCAAGAATCGAAAACAAGTCCGGTTTCTCAATCTAAATACTGGTAGATCGAAACTGAATCTTGAAGTTAATTTTATTTTTAATGCATTTAGAAAACTTTGACTCACGCCGAATCGATAATGATGGGAGAACTGTGGAATGAAAAAAAAGAGTGGGCTTAAACGGGATATCCACGAGGAAATCCGCGCACACGGTGACTAGAACATCAACTAGATCTGCTTATAAATGTAGCCTTCTACAGTAAACGAATGGTAACGCTTATCTCATATCACCTGCTACGAAATAGTGAAATTTACATGAAAAGAAACAAAGCATACAGTGAACTGCCTCTGTACATATCTAATCAGACCAATCACTTCAGCTTGACGCATCAAGTTCAACGATCGGCAGAAAGCCCGCCAATTGTTTTCTTGTCTCATCAATATCATAGAAATCACTTTTTACGCACTGCCCTCATATTACGTACACCACTGACTGTGAAGTTTCAAAATCTAGATGAATGGAAGCGATTTAACAGTTCTAACCATACTAAGATTATTATATTTAGACTACAGTAAAAGCGGCCCTGCCAAATAAGCACTGAGCAATAACTGATTTCGAAAACGTATTAAGATATCTTCAATATGCACACTATAAATACGGAAATTAACTAACGAAACATGAGGAACAGATAACTTCATAATCGTTCACGTCAACTACGTAAGTGAATACTTTAAAAAAAAATCACCGAATACACCAAGGGATGGATGTTCGATAGAATGAACAGTCTAATGTGAATTTCGACCCACTGCCTTCAAATGTGTCCTCTCTGGGAATCAAACCTACGGGCCAATTGATCACAAGGCGACGAAAAATTCCTTATTTATCGAAGACACTAGTTCGTAGTAATATACCAACATTAAAAGGTCAAGAAGGAAGTCTGGCTTGAATAAAAATTTGTGAAAACAAAACATCTAAAGCATAGAGAAAGGATCGCGGGTTCGAGTCCCATTCACATCCGGCATCATGATTCAGGTTTCCCAGAGTTTATCTCAGGCAACACCAGAATGCCGGGATAATACCGGCAACAGACGGTCTCTTCTTCCCCTATTCGTTTATAAAGAAGAACAATCAGTCAGGGACGAGGACTGACCTTAATATGATGTAAAGGCCAGAAATCTAATGTTCAGAAGTTTCAAACTTTAGAGGAAAACCCCTGCCAGTATTTTCTTCATTCCTTTCCACGGACAACCAACTACTTTTATAGGAACGTCATCCCTTAGACGTGGTCAGTAACCTTAACACGCTGTAAAGGACAGAAATTTGGCCAACGCGAATTAATCTGAAAAATGTACGAACACAAAAAATATTGACCACCTTGTAAATATTCCGAACCTTTACCAAGAAGAAAATGTAACTGAAGATTGACAGTACTTACTGAAAGACATCAAATAAATTTGTGACATTCTCTACTCTAGATCACAGTGGGTACGTTATTGTAAATCATACAGGATGGGCAAATTATCTGTCTCCGACTGTACGTCAGTATAAATGAAAAAAATCTCCTAAGTTGTGACCTAAAAATCATTGCACACCAGGGAAAGCTTCTGGCGCTCCGGCCTTCCCATATTCAGGCCACTACCACAAAATGGAGATATTCTGACACCTTTCTCCTCTTTTCTTCTACGTACCCTTTTCACTGCTTATGAACTACTGAACACCCCATTAGATTAAGTACACTTACTAGTATCCGCATTATCCGGATATACAATTATTACGAGGGAACAGGGGTTATCAAGTTTCAAGCACTAGTCCTAATTAGAAACTTGGGTGGGCGAAAATTAAATTAAATTTAAACATGGATAGATATAAAAGTTTGAACTTACTACGCGATAGCTGAAGTCGGCAGCGGATTAGAAACTACACGGCTGAGTTCGAATCCCGGACGGGATATTTACATGTTAAGCTCCGTAACTGCACGGTTTACCAATTTTTTATCAGGTATTGAAAACTGTATAAATAAGCTTCTTGGAATGCTATGAAAACCACTACCAATCTGCTCACCAACCCAAACATAATCCTTACAATAACAGGTTTTAATTATTACATCGTTAAACGAAAATTAGATTTAACAACTATTTTGACCATTCGGTTGCGCTAAAATTCAGCTAGTCTGTTATTTCATCTTCAAACTTAATATTTAGGAATTATGATCACTAAACAACTGAAAATCGATAACCTTACTACGCTGACCGTATCGTCTCCTTCACAGTAATGAAGCTGGTATGATAAATCTCATAGACAAACAATCAGACCCTGATCCGAAATACAGCTTCACACCATTACAACTAGTCACGCCCTTTGTTCACAGCGTTATATGAATTTTGAAATAGAAACTGAGAAAGAAACGGAAGCAACCGTGAAATTCATTTTCAAACTAGGTAAAGACTTTTAAAACAGTTGAACACTACCGAACTGGGCACATGGACTGAACAATGAATAATATAAGAAATGCATTATACTCAGCGTTTCCACATCTGTAGGGAAGTTCATTAGCCGCTCGCCTAATCGCAAACAACAGATGTGTGACCCACGACAGAACAGATATCAACACAAGGTGGTTGTTTCTTTTTACGTTAAAATCAATAAGAGTACTATGCAATAGCATAGAATAAACGTTACCCACATAAAATTATATGTAGTTCCATAAATCATATCTATGGTATAAAACATACCAAGAACTCTCAATTTACATCTTTCCAATAAACTAATTTTGTGACTTGAAATTCCATGAGTTTCCCAGGTTTTCAAAAATATTTTTTTTTTTAAATTCTCTGGGTTCTTAGTATAGTGGAACATGTAAATAATACGCAATTGCATTTTTTAAATCCCACCACACAACTTGCACATTATTGGTATTTCACAAGTAAAAAAAAAAAAAAAAGATAATTTCTTTAAAAAAGAGGATTTTAACATACTGAAAAAATTCGGACAGCAGTGAGAATCGAACCCACGACCTCGGCCTTTCGGGACAGTGCTCTTACCAACTGTGGACAGATCCACCTCATAAATTATATATTTCCCTGAGTATTCCAATTTATAAAATTCCTTAGTATAGCTGGGTTTCCAGGGTGGTAGACACCCTTTAAACGAGATGGCAAATTCAATGATTTATATAGACATCAAGACTCTCAACACAGACGCACGGCGGGTAATATTACAAATTTAAACTTACCTAAACATCTACTCTGGTAAATGTACTTAGTATTTACTAGGAGAAACGTTTACGTATGTTTAAATTTGTACCCCACTGAAAATAGTATGTCGTTACAGAAAACTTCTCCAAAAATAAGGAACTGAACTACACCTAACAAACGAACCCATTACTTTCACGAATGAATCCATGTTCTCATGTACGCTAACTCTATGTTTTCTTCAGTCACGCCAGGCAAATGCCGGGATGAAAACTACAAAATAGGCCCTGGCCGTCTACCTTTCAGCATCCTCTCCCATCCTATTGAGGCCTAGCCATAGATGCCTAAAGGCCTTACAGAATTCGCAAGCACATTGTCCCAGTAACAAACGGTTCGCCATTGGATTCTAACCTGGGGCAAGATCAAGCCAGATCTCATCACGAGCGTCTACATCTCGAAGATCCCTTCTTATATTAACATCCTAATAACATATCGGTCTTCCCACCGGCCTTTTTCTCTCCGGGTTAACAACCACGATAGGATATATACATACCCCTTCGAGCTACATGACCTGCTCATCTTAATCGTCATAGTTTCATTATTCGCATAATCACACACACACTTTAAAAAATACCTATATCCTTGAGAATAGTGCCGTGTATCAATACAGTAAACTGAGTTTGAATTGGATCAACGCTCTCACAACGTGCGAGTATGACTAACCCCCAGTTCTACAATCGACCGCTAAGCTTCTAGCCAGCGCTAAGTT
>JAGDQP010007927.1:727-50189 GCA_022664845.1 Lepisma saccharinum | reverse complement strand
GACCGCTAAGCTTCTAGCCAGCGCTAAGTTCAGGCCAAGTCTCATTTTACGTACACAAAAAATATGACTTGGCCTCAACTTAGCGCTGGCTAGAAGCTTAGCGGTCGATTGTAGAACTGGGGATACGTCCCGGTAGCATAGAAACTACTGAAAATTTAAATATTTCTCAAATCTTAAGAACAATTCTATCATGTCAACGTTCGGATGCACTGGGTCCAGCCGTTTTCACGCGATGTGCGAATATGAGGTCAGGTGGTTTGATACGGAACTCAGATAGAAATTCTAGTACGTATAACTGAAGTGCTCTTTGCAGGATCAATGCATATGTCATACTAGCAAAATTCAACGAAATGGAATTATCATTGATAAATAGATTCTAACATTCACTTGTTTCGAGACGAATTTAGTTTCCACAAAATCAGGGTGCGTTTAAATTGCCCTGCAGAACCTAAGCTGAACGACGAGCAGAAATTTCAAGTTTGCATACAAATCACATGTGCCACTGGTATTAATGCGCATCCCGATTTTAAAGACTAGAATCGGCTGAAAGAAGGTGCGGATTAGACTCGAATAAATACGGTATGTGGCTTCATCAGATGTAGCACGGGTTCGCGATTCACGCGATTTTAAAAGGTTGGGAATGAATGTTCTACTGGAAAAAAATTGACAGTCGATTCACGAATCGAATGGGGAGATGTTTTCGTATTGCCTTGAATGACATGGTTAGTACAGTTGATGTCCTACTGACTTAGGAAATCATTCAAGCCGGTCACTGTACTAATAGTAAATCGTGAGATGGAGTAGGAAAGTCTATGATGATTAAGCTAAAGTAGGATCTCGGGAGTTGTTAATTAGGTGTCTTATCTATATTCGGCAACATAACAAAGTATCTACAATAAAGTGTGTGATGACTTACAATGTTACTTCCTTATTCTAACTCGATGCCAAAAGAATTTTGTTACCAGTTATACCATAACACTGTATGTTAGTCTGGCTTTAAGATTGCCACTCTAAAATAAGTTGAATTTAAAAATATTAAAAAGGTTTGTGTATCGACCAGTCAAGAATCTCTCGAATTTTAACATACGTTAAAAAGGAATGCGCCGGTTCTGGGTGATTCTTTTGACGACTTCTTGATCTCGGTTTTTAAATATAATCATTCACAGCCGTATTCAATCCATGTACATACTGGATGAGGCCTCTCCCGGAGGAAGGAGTTGGTCTAAGCTCTCACGCTGACCAAACATGTTGGGAAAGCTGAAGCTCTTAATTATGATCGCCACTGTCTTTTATGCACAGCAGCCCCCACAATTGCATCACGATGCTGGGTAGGCACCGTTCCAGAATTCTCGCTTTAGAAAAAAATTTCCTTGGCAGAGATGGGAATCGAACCCGGTACCCCGCGATCAGCAGTCAACGACAATAACCACGAGACTTAAAGAGATATATTGTCAACTGAAGATATTACGTTCGGAATTTTGTAATAAAAAAAAAAAGTATAAGTTTGCCACCCTAGTATGCCTTTCAAACTTTAAATAATCTTTAACAGAACACTGTTATGAATGAAGAAGGAATAAATATTAACCACACCAATATTCATTACTGTCTTCCAATAGCTTAAAATATGATCACTGCAGAGTTCGAATCCTGGATAATGTAGTTACTCCTCTGGATATCATAACCTCACGTAATCTAACACTAAACCAGATGAAAGGTGACTTACGGTAACTACGTTTAAATGTTTCCTGCTGTGGAAACGCTGGCATCTAGGGTTCTTGACATGAAAAAGTTACTATGAACTTGTTATTTATCAGTGTTTCGTGAATGTGGTGACGTGCTAGTTTTGCAGTGCCACATCGGGTTAGTGACAGTTAGTTGAAGCTGTTTGTATGTGCATGCGACAGTCTTAAAAGTGTGCGCTTACAATGCGTCAACATTAGTTTCAGGCTGCAGGGGGAAAAAATGTGCGTCAACATCACAAAGGGTTGAGGGAGGCCTTTGGTAACTCAACTCTCCCAAATCGAACTGATGATTAAAGGCATATCAACGTGGCTAGAAAGAAAGCTGTGGAAGGCCATCTCCGAACGCAACAGATCAACAGCACCTGGATGCATTTAGGAAATCGATCACCGATGGACAGGCAAAGAATTAAAAACTTCACCATCTCCGTCCAACAGTTCGGCGTAAAAGAAGTAAATCACATCCTCTGAGATCGCATGGCAACTCCAATATCTACCTGATGAGCCCATGTGATTTTCGTATGTTCGTCAAGATGAAGAAAGCTTTAAGAGGAAGACGCTGACAGAACACTCCTAGTATTCTCTCTCTGCGATTGGGTGAGACACAAAAAATTATGCTACCGCTGGGATACGTCGCCTGCCTCACGTTTAGAATCACGTCACAGCACCAGCAGATTATTGAAGGATTGAAATTACCACTCAACCACTTTCATATTCGACTAATACGTGTCATGATGCCACCTACAAAAGAAAATGGCCCTTGCTATATACATTTAGCTAACCTCATAATTACTTGAATGTAACAACTCAGACCTGTATCTCAAGTTCTGCTCAAATCTCATGGCATAGCTACCAACGTGTACGTCTGATGCGTAAAAATCTTCAGTTCATTTACCGATTATGCGCCTTTCTAATTATACACATTACTTATGATATTCAAAATTAATAATCATCCCATAACCTATTAAATAAAGTTACAAACACGACTTAAAGCTACTCGTACTCGAGTTCCACATTTTAATTAAAGTTCTGTGGTGTTCATTCGTATGTTACGACTGTTTAACAATGACTAATGGTGAAACATACTTCTTGTACAAAACATGCTTGCAGCTGTGTCTACAGTACACCCTTTGCAGCTTAATCAGTCGGAATTGAAGCAGTCATTGGTTCTACAAACATGTTCTCTGTGCAATGATAATGTGAGGTAAAATTTGTTAGCAGGCTGTTGAACAAACCTCAAAAGTTCTAACTTTCCTTATTTTGGGTGCGTAGAAACACGCACTGACGTTACATCACATTCTGCATTATACACATTCGAGATAATTAACATCTGAAGTATATTCAACGTTCTATAACACAAGTAGTTAACATAACGAATTACCATTAACCACAAATCTAGATTGGGCACAAATCCAATTTAGGATAAGCACTGCGTAATTTAACCCAACCCAAATAACTTTAACCTAATCTCACCTCCGAATCTGAAGGAAAAAAGAATAGTTTCCATACACGGACCATACTTACCCTTATATGGAATAGAACAAATTCAGGTAAGGATAAGCATGACCTAACCTATTCAAGCATAATCTAAAGCCGCAGAAAAAAAGCAAATTGAATCAAAAGTTCATGTACACGGGCTGGAAGAGCCCTGTTTTCAAAACAATACGGTTAGTAATTATGCAGCGGACACCTTGTCAAGGAAGCACGCGGCATCCACCCCTTGATTTATTTCCCTGTCGCTGGTTCCCTTCTACCTAGTACTACGTTATCTGCGTGAGTAACAGTTAAAAAATAAAGTAGTCATGAATCGGGAATATCAACACAAACACACGGTGCACGCACAGAAGGATATCTATAGAGGGTAGTTTGACAACTGTGGTTTCAGAGTCACGAGGACGGAAACAGCACAAGAACGAAAGCAATAATTTAGCAAGGTTACGGTTGTCATAAAATCAACAAATCTGTATGTTCAAGCTTTGGGCATCTTCCAATTCTATTATGGCAATTGAATATTGGAACTTCATATCAACAAGGCAACAAATTTATAATTCAAATGCGATAAAGGTCTGCATCTGAACCGTTACTAGCCAATATGATTCATTGATTTAAAAGCTAGGAGCGTACTGCTAACAATTCTGCTCTTATTAGCGGTTTATGGATCACCAATATATGTAGCTGTTAAGGACCGAATTATGAAGATAAGATATAATGAATTGTATGGGCGGTAACAACATTATGGCTTACGCCCGTCCCGATACGGGGGAAGCCCCTTATCATAGTCACGTCTAAACATAGCTGTTAAATAAAATCATATAAAAGCTGAAGATGTAAAGTGTCTTCAGAAAAATAAAATCGTGTTAAAAAAAAACTAAAGATGTATACAGTCTTTAGCATAACAAGTTAAAAACGTGAAGGCTGTAAATGGGCCTTCACAAAAATAAAATAATAATACTACATAAAACCTAACAGCTAAACAACACAATCATCTGAAATAGACGAGGATAGTCCTGTCTCTTGAACAAAGAGAAGAACTCGTCGCAACATGGCCGATTCATCCCCTAACAATGACGCCATGTCATTGGGGATGTTATAACGTTGTCTTAGATGATTATATCCGGGACAATCTAAAAGGACGTGACGAATACTTAAAATTCCATTGCATTCACTACAATGCGCAGGGTCCAAACGTCGCAATAGATATCCATGAGTCGGGCGACTGTGGCCTATACGTAGGCGACATAGAAGTACTTCTTCACGCCTGCTATCTCGGCAAGATGATTTCCATGGAGTAACGGTTACCTTAATTTCTTTCAATTTATTACCAGCTACGTCATCCCATCGTCGCTGCCATTCATTCCGGGTAACCTGTCTATAATATATCAACATGCCCTGAAATGGGACATGCTGAATATCAATGTTAGCGCCTGAAGAGGCCTCACGAGCTGCTTCGTCTGCCAATTCATTGCCATGGATACCAACATGATTTGGTATCCACGAATTATTAAGTAGCAAAGGTCTTTGTCCACTATGAACGAAGTGCAAATTTTGTTGTGTAGGTCATCTCCATACAGTCCCTGAACCCACGGCCGGATTAAGACAACTAGGGATCCTGGAGCGGAAAAATACATGCCTCCCATTCAAAGAAAATACATGGGGCCCACTTGCTTCAGCATGAGTCATCGACTCTTAGTACAGGCATAACAGAGTAGGCTTTTACGGATAGTTTAGGGGGCTCATCATGGAAAAAAGATATGTCATCTTTATGATGAGGACTCTCTCTCAAAATTTTAAAAAAGGTCTCTAAATTATATAGGAGTGAGTCATGTCATTTTTTAAAACTTTTATGGTGAAGTGTTTATTTCTTTATTGTTTTTATTAATTATAAAAAAATATTTTGGGCTTTCATGGTTGCGGGGCCTGGAACGATCGATCCAACCGCTCCGCCCTTAATACAGACCTGCCTGCACCATTACATTTTCACCCATATGCCTGACGAAAATATTTGATTCTTTTTATTTAGTGTGAATCCTTTTCTATCGCCCTATCTTCTTACTTACGGTAACGACGTACACATTTCATAACACCCACTGCTTTTCATAAACTACTTCCTGATGCAAAGGATAAATTTTACTTTAGTTCCCCCATCTACTAAGACATATGTACGCTGTATTACACTCATTTCCTTGTAAATAATTTTCACAGACGTCTAAACACACATACCGACAACCAGCAGTCCAAAAAGTGTTACGAAAAGCAATGTTTCGTCAAATACAAAATCGAGTTGTTCACCATGGATAATTATGGCAGCAGACAGAGGAATACTAATGGCATCACTCCGTGTTTGAACGACACATTTTGCTACAAAAATCACGTGCAGTATGTCGAGGGAGCGACGACAGGTCAGTGAAAGTCAGGATATTCTTGTAATTATACGCGGTGTACATCACCTTTAACACAAGCAATAGGCTCGGCATCAACACTGAAACACTCTAATAGTCCAACAGACCTTCCGCTCTTCCATGACTCGAAACTTTGTTACATGTTGCGTTTCAACACTTCCAGACACATGGAGAAACACTACATTTCTCCTGTAAATTTTGCATTTTCTAGAATAGCTAAAGTGAAATTAATCTTAATAAAGGTCCTAAAATTTACTGTGTTCATCTTAACTTCCTGGATAAGATACACCGTTTATAGAAAAATATTTATTTTGCAGAATATTTCGCCCCGCTAGCTGGAGCTTCCTCAGCTGTGATCTACACTATCTACAATGACTTAGCAATGAAATTAATCCTTAAATAATTGTAAGCATGTGAGATAATTACCGTATAAAGTATGAATAACTAAAACATAGGACTGGCTTATGTAACCATTGCAACTGAGACACTACTTTCGCAGCGTACCATTCACAGAAGTCGAGAAGGTTAGATCCGTTCACTTAAGTTCCGCAAAACCGATCCAGAAATAGTAAAAATTACCAAAACTCACAGGAGAAATGGGTACGTTAATGACTTGTGAAGCGTGAAAAAGAAAATAGATCAATGAGAAGTGTTAAATTGGTAGAAAGATCAGTGGAATATTAAGGACTACTTACGAGTAGCGGAAGTGTTGCGCCGTGAGGTAGACGCGACAGGAATCCATTAAACTATTTGTGTCTGTGTTAACGGTGTAAAATTTCAAATGCGTATATGTATTTAAAAACAACCTAACCTGACTTTTCTGACCTAACCTAACCAACAGTAGCTTCCCTTTAAACAGGGCAAAAGCTGATAATGTATTTAACTTCTTTACAGCGCAGTACATTAACTGGTAAACATGTCGCCCGCATAACAAGGAACGATTAAGATGTGGTATTAAATTCACGAAGTAACATTAAAGTAAGTCCTACTCTTTTGATTGACATGCTGGTAAAGTAATAAATAGACATAGGAACTTGTACGGTAAATTATTACCAAGAACGAAACTAATGACTTTCATACGAAAATGAACAGATGGCAATTGGATCGGCTCTTCAGAATAATAGCCGAAGCCGTTAATGGATGTATTTTGGAAACCCCCGAATGTCAAAATGATCGGATTACAACTAACCTAACCTAGCATTAATCCAATTTCAAAACAAAGGTAGGCTATTTAAGCTTACGCCAAGGCCGGTTCTAATATAACTGAACTTCCCACATTATCATTGACTGAATGATACGTGGGAGTATATAAAATATAGCCCCAGAGGTGAAGCCAACGGCATTTTGGTCTAAAAGTTCCTGAAGCAAAATCCATCCGTACAGTCTCCATTCTAACGTAATTAGGGGGCAGTTATCTAAACCTTAAATTAATCATCACGCGAAAAGTGCACATTTTTGTTTTCATTATGATCGGAAAGGTTACGATTTGTTTTTGTTACGTTCTTATAACGATACCTTAGTAAACTGACCAGAGTGTGAACGAAACACCATAAGGTATGAGTATTATTATACACCCACGGCACCAACCATTAAACTGTACAATAATCTCCTACTTTTAACCTTAAAATATTTATCATGGGCAGCTACAGGAAAATTTTAAATCATTTATCTCTGGAAGACCATCATTTGGTTCTCTTTTAGATATTTGAAATAGTAAATATTTCCAATGTTGATTCACATTCCTTAGTGCCATTACAACTACATACAATTTATTCATACACAGCAAAGAATTTAAGCTTGTTTCACCCATAGGTAAGTTCACTTTAAAACTAATGAAGCACACTCCAACATTATTTCAAGTGAGGGGCGTGTAGAGTACACAACAGAAATACCATAAATAAATAATTACCTTTAATTACTATCATAATTATCTGACAGCATGTAACTGCACACAGGCCACCTTAAGGTCAAACTCACTGTGACAGAGTTTACTTTGCTGACAATTTCGACACACGATTTACAGAGCTAATGGTCCAAGACTGTATTTATTAATTATTACTCTCGAGATCAGATGAAGAAACAAGTTTCTCACACAATTTACGTTTTTATAGTGGGCCTGCTTGTCAGTATTGATGGACTACCAGTATCGCCTAACATAAACACTTCTCAGCAACACTCAAGGACCTAGTTGTTCCTTCTTTTCTCTTGTTTATTATGTATGTTAGCATTCCATGGTATATAAGGTGTTGTAGTACTGATAAGTCCTTTCCTAATTACTAAACATAAAAAAAATATTCACATATCTGTCCACTTACCATCAAATGCTCTCGACCAAAATGGCGTCTTCTAAGCATGCGCAATGGCACATTTAAGTTCGGGAATTCGTTTCTGTACAATTGCTGTCCTTTTAAGCATAAAATTGTTATGTCCTAGCGCTCCAAAGTTAATTTTCAGTCTCCATATTAAGAACAAATGACCATAATTAATATATTTTTATCATAACTCTGTTAAGCGGAAGTGGGTAGCCCCTAAACACCTTCCTCCTCAACACTTGCTGCTGCTGGTATCTTCACAATCACTATCGATACTACTATCGCATCAGAATCGATCTATTTTAGTTATACACACCACGTGATTCGACACTTTTACTGTCTTCTGATTAATTAGCTTCGAATACCAATATAAGAACTTCGGCAGAAATATTCCCGACGAACGTTCCTTTTTGCGTAAAGAATTCAAGTTCACGATATTATTTGGACTGGAACTGCATATCGACCTACTTATTTATGTAAATTAGATATAAAAGTTATAAAGGCATACATGCTACCGTTCTGTTGTGTTTACCATTTGCATTTGAGGATTGCCTGCGCATAGAACAACACTCTCAGTTACAAACTGGTCGGAGTAATTTTTAATGACGGTTTACACAGGTTAAGTTTTCTACATTCGGGGTGGGTTTCACCAACCTTCCATAAGAACTTTTCGAATTCTTAGCAAATAAATTTAAAGGATTTCAAAACATTATTTAATGATTTGGGCATTCTGAACGTCGATTCGCGAAACCGTAGAAAACTTGACAACGAAAATCATTTCAAAATGAAAACAGTAGAAGGGAGGGGAAAATAGGCTTCGTTCTAATCAAATGCTGGGATGGTACCTTAAACAAGGGTTGATTCCTCCCTAAAGCTTTTCCCTTGTTAAATATATCCTGGATAAAACGGCCTAAATTAGGCTGT
Source organism: Lepisma saccharinum (assembly GCA_022664845.1). Lineage (NCBI taxonomy): Eukaryota > Metazoa > Arthropoda > Insecta > Zygentoma > Lepismatidae > Lepisma > Lepisma saccharinum. The sequence continues at coordinate 41,315 of JAGDQP010007927.1, read as the reverse complement.
AGCAGTGACTCTGTACCAAAGTCTGAACAAAAACACCGAGTTTTAAAAAGAAAAATAATGTTCTTTCTCAGCGTTCGCTACAGGATGCTTTGTTCTATTAGACGATACCGATCATGTTTATACGTTTCGTAATCTAAAATGGGGATTTCCACTATATATATTTTTATTATTATTATTTAAATGAAAAGAGTACCCTGAGATTTTAATCACCATCATATTTTTCCGCAATTACTGAAGAAACCCTGCCGAAATACACGTTGTAAGATTCCGTAAGCCCCTCCCAGTTTAAACGGGCCTGTATCATTGTTTTACTGATACTGAAAGAAGTCCCATTCGTAGTTATTAGCCCACCCGTATGAACGTACGCCCGATTGCAAAGACATAGATCTAGGCTAGACCATGATTTAGGCTAAGCTGGTGCATTTGAAAACTGATATTTAAACCTGAGCCTAACTAAGAGTAAACTCCGTCTTTGGAATGGACCCTATAGGGTTTGTTCTGTCTGTCTGCCCCCCCTCTACAACTCAGCAACTACAAGTCCGACAGAGATGAGCTATACACTGTTGGATTCGCAATGGTCTCAAACCATGGATTAACCTATCACATAAATTCTCAAACTGGCATGTCCTTTTCAATATGTTTAGTATTATCCGTCTGGATGTTTCTTTGTCCCCCTTCGAACTCCGTAACTACAAGTCACACAGAGATGAACGATACACCGTTGGATTCGTCATGGACAGAAACAGTGGGGAAAATTTTCAGTTTGACTCTAAAACTGGCAGGTCCTTTTGAATCGCTTAGTATTCTTAATTTGTGCCCCTCCTAGGCTTAGTAACTACAAAACAAGTGCGACAAAGATGAGCCATACACCGTTGGATTAGTAATTTTCTTAAACCTATCACATAAACTCTAAAGCTGGTAGGTCCTTTTCAATCACTTAGTATTCTCCGCCTATATGTTTCTTTGCCGCCCAGCCCCCTAGATCTCAGTAACTATGTGTTACAGAGAGATAAACTATACACCGTTAGATTCGTAATGGGAAAACTATAAGTTTGATTCTAAAACTGGCAGGTCCTTTCCAGTCGCTTAGTATTTTCCATTTGTGACCCTCCTATATCTCAGTAACTACAAGTCTGACAGTTATTATCTATGCACCGTTGGATTTGTCATGGACTGAAACGGTGATCAAAACTATGAATGTGACTCTAAAACTGGCAGGTCCTTTCTAGTCGTTCCATTTGTGCCTCTCCTAGATCTTAGTAACCACAAGTCCAACAGAGATGATTTATACGCCGTTGGATTCGTCATGGTCTTAAACGGTGAGGAAACTACGAATGTGATTTTAAAACTGGCAGGTCGTTTTCAATCGCTTCTTATTCTCCATTTGTGCACCGTCTAGATCTCAGGGGTCACAAGTTCGACAGAGATAAGCCATACACCGTTGGATTAGTCATGGACACCGCGGCGGGAAGATAACTATAAAACTGGCAGGTATCGGCATTCGCTTATAGTAATTTCCATAACTTCGATTCTAAAACTAGCAGGGCCGCTTAGTTTGTCCCTAAGGCTTTGACTATTTCTTTCAGATACGTTATAAAATAATTTTAATTTATATCGGAGCACTTTGGTTTTGTCTAAAATAAAACCATTTCTTAGCTTCACAGTAAGCTATTTATGTCGACCTCGATGTCGGCCCGACCAACTAGTAGTCGGGGGATGGTCGGCGCGATCCGTAAGTGGCGTTTGCTCGTCGGGTCATTTTACGAGTCGCTATCGATGTCGGCATAGAAGCGTAAGTCTGCCCAAAACCCATTCGTCGACGTCGGTCCTGCCTTTGCCGACCAAATGCCGACGTCACCTGGCTTGCTGGGTTGTTTCGATCTACTATTTACTCCAAAGAATGTCTGAAAATTCTCTACTTTCTTTGGGGAGCCCCTTGTGCACCCAATGCACAGTTTTTGGAACATGCATTTTTAGACAAAGCGCTTGAAGTCTAAGAGGATACCATGCCGCCTTAGTTTTACTGTTAATGGTATTGGAAATAATTCATTTTCCCACACTCTCAGCAACCCATATAGTAGCGAAACGAAGCATTCGTGCACTCTGGATGGTTTATACTTTTTTTATGTCAGGAATCTCGTGAAGTGTTTTTGTTGAGCCGCGGTGGTTTAACGATAATGGCTGATATCAATAACGGACGATGTACGGTATCGATCGACGTTGTTATGCGATGTAGATCAATATAGAATGGCAAACAATTTTACCAATATTGTCAATATCGGAAATCGATATTAACCGCTATCGTAAACGCTATATTTCACTAACAATAGAAATTTATGGAATTACAAATATTTTAGAGTAGTTTATGGGGGGGGGGGGAACTGTGATCTTGATTACATGTCCTGTCTTTCTTCCATTATGCCTTCTATTTTCTCATCTTGAGATAGAGTTTTTTTTTATTTGCCTGAGGCTGGAATTGAACCCGGTATCTTGTGATTTATAGTCCGTCGTTCTAGCCACTACGCCATGGGGCCAAAGTCCCCATTTTATTAGTAACTGCTTCTGACGTTAATCGTCAAGTCTTGAATTGCATGCAAGCTGAAACACAGCTTTCAAAACTGGCTGACATCCCCATGTGCAACACTTACTCGTGGTCCAGGCTGTAACGACGCGGACTTCGGATCGGCAATGGTAGGTACGCGGGTTCGAACTATACGCGGCCGACTACTTTGACTGAGATTTTCTATGGTTTCCCTTAATTTCACCAGGCAAATGTCGGGATGGTCCTGTACGATACTTGAGCCAAATATGCCAAAAGGCGACATTTACGTTATTGGCTCAATATTGCTTCCATATGCATGTGCTGCTATGGTGGTAAGTGGTAACTAATGACTTGGATAAGTCTTAAATATCTAAAATCCACAAACATTCATCCTCCCAGTAACAATTCGAATACAGAACCTTTGAGAAGCTGGCCTAACGTCTCAGATCGCGTAACTACCGGGGTTACTAACTAAAAACTAACTCTATGGCTTATGGAACTCGCAAGTTCATCACCGCAGTAACAAACGTTCGCCATTGGATTCTATCCTGGGCAGTATCAAGCCAGTTTTCATCACGAACACCTACTTCTCCAAGATCTCTTCTAATATTGTCCTCCCAACGACGTCTCGGTCTTCCCAATGGCCTCTTTCCATCGGGCCTTCCAACCAGGATAGAATATAATCTTCGTTTTTCCCCCATCCGAGCTACATGCCCTGCCCACCTTAGTCGTCTCGATTTCATTATTTTTACAACATCTGGTGAATCGTACAGTCCGTGGAGTTCTTCATTATGCAGTCTCCTCCACTCTCCAGTCATTTCGTCCCGTTTCGGCCCGTATATCTTTCTCAAAACCTTATTTTCAAATACACGCAATTTATGTTCATCTGCTAGGGTCGTACTCCAACTTTCGCAACCGTAAAGTATTACCGGCAGAATAACCGTTCTGTATATTTTTAATTTCAATTTCCTTTATATTAATCGCGATGTTCGAAGTTTTTGGACTGAGTAGAAACATGCGTTACCCGATACTAAGCGACTTTTTATTTCTTCCGTGACCTCATTTTTGCTTGTTACGTATGCTCCCAAGTATTTAAATTTGTTTACTTTCTCTATGACCTTGACAGCATCGAATTTGTGTCACTTAAAGACAAAAACTGTTATGGAAACCTAATACCAGTATGGGGAAATTAAATTAAAATATTAAGAAAGGAAAAGCAGGAAAGAAAATCGCAATAAATAAATAAGTAAATAAAAATAAGAGCCAACTGCATTGGCTACAACGAAGAACATGGTTGTAGACAATGCAACTCAGAAACGTTTGTTAATATCAAACGAAACCTAATAAAATAAAATAAATGGTGAACATACTATGGTTTTGCTATTAATTAAGAAACATAAACAAAATTTAGAAACACTACATTTTTCTTTGCATCCTCCCTTCAAGGACGTTAAGCAGACATGATAATTGTTTATTGTTGGTTTGGCAACATATTTAATCATTTCTTTTATTAAGAACAAATACACAAACAATTATTTTAGTGGTGTTTTACTAATTTAGGAGCAGAAATCTTTATGTGGACCATAAAGTGTCCTACTGTCTTTCTATGTTGTGTATGTGTGTGTGTATAATAAAAAGGCGTTGCCTTTTGTCTACCTATAGAAAGGCCTCTTGTATTCCAAACCAATACAAGTTGGCATTTCTTGTTAAATTCGTCGGAATGTTCATCGTGATTTTTCCAGCATTGCGTGTCGACAATGAAACACACACACATACACATTATAGGAGACAGAAAAAGCCAGAATAGTTAGGAATGAGAAAAAAATTGGGGGAAGGAGTCAGAGGAGGGGGGGGGGAGTTGGTTATGTATGTATGCTGACGCCTTTCAGACTATTTCCCCACGGCAGTCAAGCAGGTATAACGCATGTTTCCAAAAGACATCCAACCAGCCACACACAGAGAAAAGACAAGCGAAAAATTTTCTGCAACCGGTGAGCAGACGGAAAATGCATGACACGCTACAACAGTACCATGGATATGGAAATATTTCATTTTTTCTTTTCTTCTTCTTTTTTATATTTAAAAAAAAAGAGTGATAGAAAAAGAAAGGCAATGGTAGAGTAAAAGAGAAAGACAAAATCTGGTTGTGACGACTTACGTTTTTCTTCTTCTTCTTCTTTTTATTCTGTGTATATAATTATGCTATTTCAGGCGTGTAAAAGTGACACTTTACGTTAGCACGAAGCAAAAATGTTATCAGGTTTCCTTTTCATAAACTTGGCTGGATTGGCAAAACATTCTTTTCCAGTACAAAGGACTTGCATGGCACATATTATTCGTTATATGCGTCTCTATCAACTTGTTAAAATATCATTGTAATATTATTATAAGGAAAGAATTATTTGCTGGATTAAAAAGAAATATCGGCTAAAGCATCAGAGATGGTAAAGACATGGAGACAATTGCAATGGTTTGGAATGCTAAGATGTTATCAACTGTCCAAATAATATCGAAAAATGCTATGAAAATCACTTCCATTGTAAGTATCTCTTGAATGGCATAAATCGTGTTATATCCTTTGCAATCAGATTATTATTATTATTATTATCGCCACCGTATGAACCCCAGCCCTACATGTTAGCAACTACAAGTCAGACAGCGATAAACCGTACACCGTAAAATTCCTCGTGGTCTGAAAGGGCGGGCAAAACTCTGACTTTTGACTCTAGAACTGGCAGGTCCTTTTCAATCGATTAGAATTTTACATTTGTCCTCTAGATCTCAATAACTAGAAATCAGAGAGGATTCCTGATTTATGAAAGTGTGGGGAAACTGAGAGTTAGACTGTAAATCTGGCAGATCCTTCTCATTTACTTAACATTCTCCATTGTAAGATATGACGTTGACCATTTTGAACGCAGGTAGAGAGAAACTTATTTTAGATTTCCGTTTAGCGGCCTTGATTTCTCCTATCGTTTTTAACTTTGCGACTCTGAAACTGATAGGTTCTTTACATTTTGGTGAGCCTTCTTTAGTTTTTAAGAATCCGTCTGTAAACCCCATGCACAGATCTCAATATAATTGTTATTATAGGGGCGGGTGCCTTTGTTTTGTCAACCAAATCATTATTTTCTTTCTTATTATTGTGATTATTTGGAAGAGGAAAAGTAGCAATATCTACGAAATAATATATTTAAAGATGAGAAGCGTGAAAGAAAAATAAAGGCAAAAACTGCAAAAAATGAAGAAAGAAAAACTCTTATGGGTCGATGAAAAGACGAGATAATGGAAAGTTTGTTTCAATATGTTGTATTGAATATAAGTAATGTTGCATGAATCCGAGTCAACGACTCTTCCCAACGAGTGGGAAGCATTCGAAATTTGGACAAGGAGGAGATCTGCTGAACACAGAAATTATGTAATAAGGACACGTTGAAGAGAGAAGACGTAATGCACCGACAACCTTCAAGGGGGAGATGACGCATAAAAAAAAAACACTTTAAATATATACTTTAAGTATATTTGTATACAGTCACTTTATACATTTTTCAATGCCTGCGCTCCATGCTTTTCTTTTCAGTCATGCATAAACAAAATTATTTTTTTTACTTTTTAGTACGAATTGTTTAAGAAAAAAAGCTTTTTTTTTTATTTCGGCGTGGATACTTTTTCTGAAGCTAATGTTTTATTACCCAAATCTTAAAGTGTTGTGCAACCACTTAAAACCCAACATTATTGCCGGTTTAATATTTATTTTAGGATAAAGAAGTCCATAAAAATTTTAAAATATGCTTTTAAAATATACAAATATATTAAAGTAGCAATGGAATATTGTATTGTCACCTGACTTACGTTGCTTTGCAAAAATTCATCATTGTATGACGTCGGGAAATAAGTTAAATTAACGTTGCAAGATTTGAGGACACCACGATCCATTGTTATCTAAAGAAAAGAATGTAAATATAATAATCGAAAAAATATTAGTCTCCGAGATGTAAGTTCCGCTGCGTTTCGGAACTACAAGCTGCTAAAGGTGTCGAAAATTCTGCTGTAAATTTTTCCCGGTACACTTAGGAGTGATATCCCTCTGTGGTTTGCACATTCTCTATTGTCTCCCTTTTTATATATTGGGATTATTATGGCTGTTTCCCAGTCGTGGGGAACTATCTTGTATCTCCATGATAGGTTAATTATGTTCAGTAGCAGGTCCTCTCCTTTCCCACCCATATGTCTTAGCATTTCCGGATATATCGCGTCATATCCGGGCGCTTTGCCTAATTTCATCTTCTTCAGTGCTTTCTGTAGTTCTTCTCTTGTTATGGGTTCGTCCTGCTCAGCCGCAGTACTTGTTGTTTTTGTTCTGTTCCTTTCTGTTTCCCGTGGTTCCTTCTTCTAGATTTCCTTCGAGCAGTTCGTTGTAGTATTCTCGCCATCGCTCCAGAATCTTTTCTTGCTGTGCAATTATTACCCCGTTCCGGTCTTTTACGAACTTGAGTGGGCATTCTTTCTCTTTCCTCATTTGCTTTAGTGTACGGAAAAAGAGTTTCTGGTTCTCTTTAAAATTTTCTTCTATCGTTGTGCTAAACTTTTCCCAAGATACTGTTCTGGCCTCTCGGATTATTTTCTTTACTTTGTTTCGTTGTTCCTTTTGTAGGTTGCATAGTCATTCTGTGATCGTGAAGCTAAGTAAGCTCTCCATCTGCTCTTCTTTTCTTTCACCTCTTTCTTTATCTCCTCATTCCACCAAGGTGTTTTCTTGATTCTATCTCCAATTCTAATTCTGCCACAGACTTCTTCAGCGCTTTCGAGTATACCTTTCTTGAAAGTTCCCCATATTTCTTCAAGGTTCTCTTGGTCTACCTTTCGCAGCTCTCTTGAGAGTTTGCTATTCAAGAGGGTCTTAAAATTTTCCTGGTTTTCCTGCTTCCTTAGTTCTGATATCTTTCCCATCCGGGCTTGGGACCGGCATTGGCGGAGTTTTCTAAGAATAGTAACATGAAAAGTGCATACTTCAGATCAATGACGTGTTTTTAATTGTTTTTGTAAGTCCCATAGATTTTATTTTAGCCTTCCTAGCCAACATTTGTAAATCGTCTATTTCCCTATAGTGACTCAGTTGTTTGATTTCACATTCTGAAGGATTCTCCGTCTTGTATGAGAAGTTGTGATTACATTTTTCACGATTGCTTTGTAAAACACCTTGGCTTCAACAGGGATTGAACCTATGTTGGCTTGCTTTAGTACTGAAAAGTCCAGCACGTTTCCCCTGCGCCATATTGCCAACGAAAGACATAAGCCATGAATAACCAAGTTTAGAGCCAATCTTTGGAAAGAGCTAACTTCGCCCTATAAATTATAACGAAAAAGCACGCCCAAAGAGTCTTGCAGGGTAAGATGGAGAAAAGTGCCTTGGAAGGAATCGTGATAAAAAAACAAAAAACTACCATATTCAGCATAAAAGATGATGGCTCTCCATCAAATTGCAGCTCAAAAGATGCTAACCTAACCTCAAAATAAAGTGTTTTTTTGGTAATTTAGCGATATCTTGGTCGGATTTACACATTCTTTTTTTAATTGAAGGTTGCTTTTTTTTCAAGCGCTACAAAATGGTAATTGTTTCATTTATTTTGAGGCAAATTTCAAATTTATAGAGAGTTTAAAAATTTGAAAATTGAATTTTAAAAAGCGAAGACGAAAGTGCTACATTGCGTATGCCCATGCCTAAGCGGGGGTTGGCCACCTCCCACTTAGGCTCACGACGCCCAGCTCCCTTCGGACGCACTGTGCCTCCTTGCATACCTGGCGGGCCAGACCTGGTTTATTTATATATATATATACCCTAGCTTTCAGTGCCTTTATTTGTATGCCGAAGCAATTATTAATAATAAATATGAACATATAAAATTATATTTTGAAAGAAAAAAGAAGAAAAAATCTTGTCCCCGCCGGAATCGAACCGGGGTTTTTATTTAGTAAGCCAACACATCTTACCGCTGCAGTAAGCTAGGACCTGACAAATGGTGGTTTGGTCGTTGTATTTACAGTGGATGGCGTCGGAAACTGTCACTATGATGTCCCAAGTGATGATGACTTCCATCCTTTATTTACTTCCTTAATTTTTGAGTGGTGGCGTAAAAAATTGTATGATGCCCTTTTGGTTAGTGGGCCATTGATTCCACGCATAATTCCGCTTGTGCCAGATTATCATCTCGGGAGTGTTCCTAGTTAGTGATATGCCTCGGGCATAAATGTTTGTGATTTTAACTTAATTCTAAGAATATCAGTTTATACAGGTTAAAAAGGTATATCAAATTACACAAGTATAGCCCGCTTAGGGTGAACAAAGTTTCAAAAAATTCTAGCATTCGGAAAGTCCTGGGATCAATTCCAGCGGTCGACCATTCTAACTGAGATTTCCCAAGATATTTCCTTAGCCATACCAGATAGTGCTTATAAATAGGCCCAGGCCATCTATCTTCCAACACGCTCTCCTAACCCCATCCCTGCTTGATCCTCATATGCCTAAAGGCCTTAAAATATTTTTTAAAAATCTCTCCAGGATTCTTTTACCCTACCCTATCCTGGGCGAGTGTTATGCTTAAACAACATAAATCAATTCACACATGAACACAAATCATACATTGTAGATATGAATATACTAATATAATATACTGGGTGTCAAAAATAGTAAGATACTCCCGCTTATTCTTCATTGTCAATTCTCGGCGGTAGAGCGTTGGCCTAGCATTCGGGGGTTTGGGGGTTCTTAGGTTTTTCCTCAGTTACACCAGGCAAATGTCGGGATCGCACCTTCAACATAGACCCTGACCGACACCTTCTCGAATCCTTTCCCCTTCCCTATCCCGACCTGAGCCTTAAGATGCTTATAGGTCATAAATAAAATTCAAATTCTTTGTCAATTCAAAGTGCGTAATGTTAATGACAGCACATATAGATTGAAACCAAGTTTAATATATCATGGTAGAAGAAACTCACAAATAGAAGCAGAAATGTTATTTGAAAAATTTATTATTTAAAAAAAATATATATTATTTAAAAAATAATTTAAAATATTTTTTTTTAAGATAGAAAAAATGTATGCGCCAGGTTTGAACTAATTAACCCAATTTTCATTTTTTTAGATGGACTTGTCAGGGTTCGAACTCATGACCCTAATCACGAGAGGCAGACACGACAACGATCAGACCAATGGGACTTGTTTATTCTGATTACAATAACACTGTATTTATTGTAAACCGTCAGTCTTCTGTGGTTCTCCGATCTCATAACAAAACAAATATGATATTTTCTATATCAAAGCATTGCTTTTATCTACTTAAGATAGAACAAGTAAGCGGAGCAAATCAATACGTTTTAAGTAAAAAACTCAAAAAGTGTAATAGTTTCATCAACTAACTAGCATCTTGGCATCATTGGACACGCTGCATTACATAAACAACAACAACTTGTAACGAGCCAAACAAACTGGTTCCTCAATGGATCCTGCCAGCCAATCCCATACCCTCTACACAAAGTTAATTTTTAATTGCCAACTCTCACTGATTCCCTTTCCATTCCCTGTTCCAGAACACTTATACATACCCCATAGAGGCTACTCAAAACTAAGATTATTGTTGTTGTTATATATCATTGTTTCAAGAACGGTGTAAAATGGCTCTTGCTGTATCAGTGCTAACTTCTAATATATAAATATATATATAAACCAGGTCTGGCCAGTGATATGTACAAGGGGGCACAGTGCGTCCGAAGGGAGCTGAGCGGCGTGAGCCTCGGTGGGGGAGGGGGGGTAGCGGAGCTCACGGTTAGCGGTGGGCATACACAATGTAGCACTTTTCTCTTCGATTCTTTAAATTCAATTTTCAAATTGTTTAACCTCTACAAATTCGAATTTTGGGCTAACATAATTTTAAAAAATGCCATCTTGTAGAGCTTCAAAAATCTTCGTAGGTGTAAATCCGACCAAGATATCGCTAAATTACCAAAAAAACACTTTATTTTGAGGTTAGGTTAGCATCTTTTGAGCTGCAATTTGATGGAGAGCCATCATCTTTTATGCTGAATATGGTAGTTTTTTGTTTTTTTATCACGATTCCTTCCAAGGCACTTTTCTCCATCTTACCCTGCAAGGCTCTTTGGGCGTGCTTTTTCGTTATAATTTATAGGGCGAAGTTAGTTCTTTCCAAAGATTAGCTCTGAGCTTGGTCATTCATGGCTTATGTCTTTCGTTGGCAATATGGTGCAGGGGAAACGTGCTGGACTTTTCACTACTAAAGCAAGCCAACATATCCGTGTTGAAGCGAAGGTTTTTTACAAAGCTAACGTGAAAAATTTAATCATAACTTCTCATACAAGACGGAGAATCCTTCAGAATGTGAAATCAAACAACTGAGTCACTATAGGGAAGTAGACGATTTACAAATGTTGGTTAGGAAGGCTAAAATAAAATCTATGGAACTTACAAAGACAATTAAAAACACGTCATTGATCTGAAGTACCCACTTTTCATGTTATTATTCTTAGAAATAAATGCTATACTATTTATTAAGCAACATTTATGCAGCAAACCTGTGGTGTAACAGCTAACGACTCAGACTTTCAACTGGGAGACCTGGGTTCGATTCCCGACAAGGTAATTTCTTTTTTCGCATAAAATGGAAACAGAGATTAATCTTCGGTTCGATAACGTACGAAGCATCAATGACGAGACTCAGAGTAAACAGTGTGTGTGTTTTCTTTAGCATGATGATAATGTAGTTCTCATATTTTTCATTGGTCTTTCTCTCTCCCTGTCTTTCCTGACGTTTCTTTCTCACGTTTTTGCTTCTTTCTCTTCTTCTACTTCTTCTCTCTCTCTTTCTATTCATCTTTATTTTTTCTGTTACTTATTGCTACTCTCTCACGCACACTCACTCTTTATGTGCGTGTGAGTGTTCCAGAGCTAATCTTTGGCTAATCCAGAGCTAATCTTCCAGAGCTTATTATTATTTTCCATACTTTTGTTTTAATTCCTATATCTTAGAACTTAACGTGAATGTAATTTCTGTCTAACTCTTTCGTGGTTCTCTAAATGATGCTCAAGGACGAAATTTTTCTTCCTCCAAATGGAGGAATATCGTGGCATGCCATGTATTATCGCACATTTGTACTGTCATGTTGGTTGTCTAACTATTAGGCGAACAGTGAAACAATTCTTATGGAGGAAATCGCTTCTATTTCTTATACATCGAACCTCCACTTATTATTGTAAGTCATTGTACCTTGAAATATGCACGTATAATAGAGAAAATCAATAAAATAGTTCAAAAATAAGTATTTTGGGAAATATTTAATAAATGTAAGTTCTCTGTTTGTGAAGTGTAAGAGTGTGTAATACTTTATGAAATAAATATTTTCATGTTATTATTATAAGAATGTACAAAATAACTAAATACATGATAAAATCATTTAAGAAATCATTAATAGGCTTAATAATGTGTGTTTATTTGTTGGTTATTAACTTATTGTTCTGCTTATGTTTTTTTCACGCCCAGTGCTCTTGTCAATTCTTGAAGGTGCATGTTTCTAGGTACAAGAGGCTGTACGAAATCACTAACACGCCGGCATACTGAAAATATTACATATAGAAAGGAAATTTGTGTCATAGAAAAACTTACCTAATTCTCTTGTATACAGTTACTATTACATAGGAAAGAAAACAGCTACTGTAACCATTTAAAGCCCGTCGCCGGGAAAAAGACATTCTTTGCGATTGAAAGCGAATGGGATAACTCGTAGTAGGCTGAAACTCTGTAATGAAGTTTTGGGGTCAGCCATTTTGAATCTTTGGAGACATTTTGTAAATATTTTCGTAACCCACTAGTGATGATGTAACGCTTTACAAAATTTCGTTTTTCTATTCGGTCGTTTAGGCTGTGTATTGTATACGACAATGGGTTTTGCAGCCATTTTGGATCCAAGATGGCGACTTTTCCAAAATTGTGTACAATTTCCTTAATCTACTCTTGATAATAACACCTTTATGCCAAAATTCGTATTTCTAGCTCAAACGATGTGGAAAATAAAAATTTTGGGGTTCGCCATTTTGGATTCAAGTTGCCGTCTTTGGAGATATTTTGTAAATATTTTCGTAACCTACTAGTGATGATGTACCGCTATACAAAATTTCATTCTTCTAACTCCAACCGTTTAGCCTGTGTATCGACTACTAAAGGTCTTGATTTTTTTTTTCAATTTGAAGAACGATAACAATATAAAATAATAATTAAAACAGTGACTTGTAACTCTCGGAAATGCTTTTTTCAATTAACTCAACAGACAGTTACTTGAATCCAACAAAACCACGAAGCTACTGCCTGGGTAGGTTGACATACAACATATTGTACGAACTAAGCGTTATAGAGCATAGGGAGTCAGAAATATAAGACTGTTACACTATGCTCAGAGGATATCCGGAAATTTCCGGGTGGGCGCTGCCCTCTGCAAAATCACTTAAGATATTGCTCGATTAGTTATAACTAATTCAAAACTCCGTTCTCGTTCATAGTAACCAGTGGCGTAAGTAACGGGCCCGCAGTGCTAGCGAAGGGGAGGCACTAGGGAAAGGGGGCCCCTGCCCAACGCGTAGCCTTGTTTGTTGAAAAATCAATAAGACAATAAAAAAAAGGTCTCAAAAATACATGTAAATTATTAACTCAAAAATGTAATCTCGTCCATAATTTATGTAATCAATAATGTGATGTGCAATCGATAACATATAAAGAGCATAGAGCTGATTCTCCTACGGTAAGGAAACCGTGTTAGACATGGAGGTGTTGGACTCGAGTGGTGGCGATAAATAATGGTCCCCTGCACCATTGTCAGACATCATTGCAGCAGCAGTGATGTCAGAAAACGGGCCCGAAGCTCCAGAAATCGGGTCCCGAAGTTCCGAGCTTGGGTCCCTTCTATTCACCAATGAAATATGTAGTTCTTGGACGAGGGAGCTGGTATTGGAAAGGTCGTGGTCCCCCGAGCACAGCGATGATGGCACAAATCGAGCCTGGGGCCTGATGTCCCCAGATATCGGGCCCCGAAAGTATAAGGTCCGGTCCCTTCTATCCACCAATGAAGCATGGAGTTTTGGGACGTGGGTGGTTGCACTGGAAAGGGTCGGTTTTCCCTGAGCACACCGGTGATGTCATAAATCTGGCCCGGGGCCCTAAGCCCAAGAAATCGTGCTCCAAAGGATGTTCATGCCATATTATCCATGCTTCATTGCAAAGATTTTCAGACCGCAGAAAATAAAGAATGCGAAATAATACTTGGCTATAGATACGCATACACAACTTTACATTTCGTGGGTGGGGGGGAAAGGTTAGCCATCCAAGTCTCCAGCTAAGGGTTCATTCCTAAAAGGACAGTCCAGACTCCAGGCCAACTCGGTATTCAACAAGGCCCTTAAGCATTATTCTCCGGGTGGGCCCTCGTACTCCCAGTCCGCCTCTGACTATGCTCAAGATACAACAGTCTGCCCTACGTAATTACTGCCATCTAACCGGACAATGACATTCTCTCTCATTGATAAAGAAACAAAACGTTCGTTGACAGTTAATATTCCTGACTGTTATGCAACCACGTATATTCACAACAAAATCATTCACAATAAGGAATCTGTTTAAGATATGAACTTGGTGCAAAGGAATTACTGTGACATGTTCAAAAGTTCCATTCATCCTTATTTGGACCCATCTTTAATTCAACATTCAACTTCCATTGGGAATTCCTTGCGCATTGATTATATATTTCTTTGTTTGGAATATGCATTTTTTGATAGAGCAGGTTTGAAGTATTTGACGATAACATGCCGCATCAGTTCTACCGTTAGTCATATTTGAAATTTGAAGCTTTAAAGTTCATTTTCCCATGCTTTCGAAAAACGTGGCAGAATTCCCACTCTCGTGATTAACAAACTTATTTTATTTTTTAATGTACTATCATCTCTCCAAGTTTGTCGGCATATTGTGAATATTTGTATTTACGTTACTTATACAAATTTACAGGCGTCTTTTGAATACACCAAAGTTTGCATACAATTACATTAGGTAAGGATTCGATACGCCGCAGATATTAGTATTACCAACCTATTTCAAAAATTCAATATCTCTAATTACTACCATACAGTTGAACATATCCGTACCAAACTTGGCACCATAAACAATTTTCGACACAATAAATAAATACTGCCCGAAATAAACATTTTCAACTATGCCGTTTTGCTTCTGATGCTCAACAAAGATTATATTTTGAATTACAAAATGTTTCACAATTATATTTTTCTTTCATTTTCATGATTATTATTTTTTTTTTTTTTACTACAATGATTTACATATATATTCTGTTAATAAAAGATTAAGCAAAATTGCACGTATCGGCACTCGAACTTATAATCCGTGACTCGTGCCGATACCACTTACGCCACCTTACCATTATAAAATAGAATATATAAACCATTATAAAATATAATATAAGGTGTTATGCAAAATTTGACCTTTGTTATTTTGCAACTGGCCAAATAGTGTTTTAGTATTTTCACACCTGAAGAGAAAACTGCTACCACTATACGAAGTGTGCTCCCAAACTGCTCTTTCCAGACCGGATCCTTCCCTTGTCGGAGAGCTTCAAACTTTGCCAGAGTTCTTAAAGTTTCATGTGGAATCAGAAGAATAATAGTAATAATAATATTTTTCCAACTCCAGATTTTGGCTAACATTTTGGTGCGCCAAATGAAATGCTTATAGCCTAATATTCCCTAATAAATTCGTGGTTAAAGGTGTTTTATTTATTTTCTTACCACATTGCTGTTTTGGACAAATTTATCTCAGAAGCAAGTACAGTCACTGTTGCCATGTAATGCAATTTCAAAAGACGGGAATTGACTTGTCAAATGAACAGTACTATACAGTTACTTAAGTGTACTGTACAATACATGAACTATGTGTAACGGGTCATTGGTATGTTTTGAAGAAAAAAAAAATCTTTGTTGCATTGCTCGTGGAAAACAAAAGGTTTTTCTCTGAGCAAGCAACTCAAAGCAAAAAGCAAATGCCACTTATCTTTTACCCCCGCCCAACTAACTGGCGTACGCAACTCCCACGTCCTCTTTCGCTTGCATTTTATCTTGCTCTTTATATGTTGAGAATAAAACCGGAAGTGCTTTCGTTGTTGATCACTTGACAAAAGGAGAAGAAGAAGAAGAAACGAACCAAAAACGCAAAAATTATCTGTGAAGCAATAAGCTTTATTCAACGTCAAATATTTTGTTATCTAAAGCCTTTGGCAAACATGATCTTTCTGTTTCTTCTTTTCAGAAAGACTCAGATCTCATCCACGTACAACTATAATAACATAAAAACATTTTAAATAATTTATTCAAAAAGAAAAAGGTTCTTTCTTTTCCTTCAGGTGGTGGGTGGCAGCATTCATGCAGATGACTTTCGTCATAAAACGTGAAGTGTTATTGGTGGAAACTAGATCATTTCATTCATGTAATGTAACTGATCATGCCCATGTGAAATTACTTCATTTTTCTTTTATGTTTAATTAAATGCATTGTCTTTTCTAAATTGTTGTACCGTTGTAGAAAGTTGTCCCGTGTGGAAGTGGTTTTTTTACCGTCATCAAAGTCATACACAGGTAAGGTACGTGAATAAAACACACACACACACATAATATATAGGTACGCTTTATTTCAAGTGATGGTTTCTATTCTTGAATATTGTGTACATAAAGACGATTGTAATAGCTTCCTATAGATTACTATTATTAAAATAAAACTAAAAACAAAATGCAATGCTTTAATTAAGTCTTATGTGTATTCATCAGATTTCTTCGCGCCTTTTTTCGTCAATGAATCCTTTCAAATAGTACGAAAGTACACAAATATTTAAATTTATTTCTTTAGTGTTAGTGATCCGGGTTTAAATAATAATCAGTATTTCAATAAAAGACTGACAAAATATGACGTAACAACATCCCTTGTGTTGCCACAGCAACAGCTGCTTCCAATCCAAACAGATGTTGTAGAGAATCAGGCACGTAATTAGGAGGTGGGTCTGGGGGGGGAGGGTCCGGATCTCCCCAAATCTCAGGGTTTTATGGAAAAATAGTATAACTTTAGGCGTAATTATACATATTTAATAGACATTTCATGCCCAGATACACCTTGGTCCCCCCCCCCGAAAGCCCTTGGACCCCTCCCCAAACCAAGTTCTAGATACGGTACGTATGTGTATGTAGAGAGGTTCGCATTATATGTTAGGAATATATCTTTAAGAATATAGGACTCAATTTCGGAGCATACTCCTGAAATATTTCTTTTGTCCGCTTGAGAATATGTACTTTTTTGTATATGCTAGGAATGTTATTTCTGGTATACGCTAGACATATTCATTTCGGGATATGATATATATTGTATTTTTAGAATATGCTAAGCATGTTTTTCTTGAGATAGTGTTTTGGTTTTATTCATTGCACTGGTGGATCCTGGATTTTCATGCCGGGGGGCAAAAGGTGGAATGGACCTGTGACATTCTCAATATTTTCCCGCTAAGTGATATTTTAAGTGTAAATTTATAATATTTTCCCTCATATAAAACTATGTTTTATCGTGGAATATGACACTGATATCTAAAAAGAAATATATATATTTCTATATATATTTGTCCGGGAATAAGTCGAAGATTTTTCTGAGTTAAATTGTTGAAATAATACCATAAAAAATTAAGTATTTTGCCCTCATCCCCTCACTGGATTCGCCACTGGTTTGGGAATATCTGGTAAATATTCCTCAACAAATATTCTGGGATATTATTTGGGAATTTTTGTTTCATCATTTTTGCAAATCCCTCCCACTGGATCCTTTAAAGAATCAAGATTAGAAAAAAAACTCTAAGAAACAGTTATTCATAACATGCATATCGATACCTCATTTAACATTCGTTCTTCGTGTACCTCAAATGTTTAGGTATGTATTCAATCAAACCTGCAAAACATAAGACCCGAGCAAGGTACACTGTTGAAAAAAAAATTCGAAACATTCCCGGAGAAATCTAAGCAACTATAACTGCCTAGGCATTTCCGATAACTTGGCTAATAAAATAGCAGCCACCATTTAGTTTTTAGGAGGAAGACAAAAATAAGAAAATCCTGAACAAGATTTGAACACAGGTTGATCATTTAAAAGTCGAACGTCTTACCGACTGTACTAAATTGCCACTGAAGAAAACACTACTTCAAAAGAATATAGAAATTCATAAAAACGTTGCACGAACCCCACAAAGATAAACAAAGTTACTTTCACGGCTTACGTCATGTTCTACGCGTAATACCTTTTTCTATACGTCAACTAAGGATCGCAATCCCGATTCACTGAGAATAATTCCCATTTCTGTTAAAATAGTGACTAAAATGGCGGTAGTAAACACTTGATTATAAATGCATATTTGACTACGATAAGAAACCGTTTTGTCTTTCTGCGCATGTGCGAAAGTCACGCTGGAACGGGAAAATGAGAAATTCCAACCACGCAAAAGAAATCTCTCGGTGCTTTTGACCGACAGCTTTCAGTCAGAGCAGGATTACTATATAATTACATATATCTGAAACATTACTAGATATGTAAAACAACATTTCCATTTTTTTTTAAAGTGTAGGCCTATTAGATTGAGAAGCGTATTTGTTGATATGAATTCGGGGATATTGCAATAAAAATTCAACATTAATTTTATTACGTAGGGACTACGAAGCCACGCAAGCCAAGCTTAAAAAAGCATCGCGGATGGGTGGATGGGGATGATTACATTTATTACTAAAATATATTTCGAAATTACGTTCGAGATTATTGTGTTTGGACCGTCGTGAATTTATGCCGGAACTCTCGAGGTTAGATATTAACCATTAAACGCGGGATAGGAATTTCAAGAAAATCGTAGACCTTCACGTTGGCGGCCCTAGCACCCCTCCTAATTGTCAGAGGGACATGAACTATACCTCGTTGGAAAACTAATGGAACAAAGATTTGAACGAGGTAACTTTTGTGCCCCCCGTGCTCAACCCGTAGAAGAAGAGGAAGAAAAAATAAAATAAAAAATGGAAAATATATTTTTTTTTAAATTTTGGTGAGGCTGGCAACACTGTTATTTGTTGTACGCAAGAAAAAAATTCTCATATATACGCCAGATATTGGGAACAATCATATAAAAAAATGAAGAGCGTAGGTGCAATAGCAAGGGAGAAAAAATTCGGCACGTCGTACCTTCTATGGTCACCCTGTATATTTTGTTTTGATGGACTATCGCATACCCTTATTTATAACATCGCCCCTAATTGATACAGGGACATGAACGATACCTCGTTGGAAAGCTTATGAGACACAGATTCCAACGAAGTAACTTTTGAGCCCAACGTGCCCAACTCGTAAGAGAAGACGAAGAAGAAAATAAAAAAAACATGTTTCTTTGACTTTTGTGGGACTCTGGCAACACTGTTAATTGTCTTAATCCCCCATTTACCCCTCGCAAACCCAATGGCCATATACAGGGTATCACTAGTTAGTATATTCATTTATCTCTATTGATACCAATTTTTAGGCTTGTAGCTCCTTTGGGGGGGAGTTGCCCCCCCCCATATCCTGAGGGAGTAGGGAAACTAAAAACACCCAACGTTGGCCCTTCCCCTCCGCCGCGGGTCCCCCGACATGGATGAAATGCACATCGTTGGAAAGCTTCATTCTTCCTGAAGAGATTGACACCTAAATCATCCCTATAGGTTAATTAGGAGCTGAGCCACTAGGTTTAAAGTGCTGGTTCAGCCCTTGAACCGTTCGGCGTCTAAAAGGTTAATTATGCTGGAACTCCGTTCCGGTGCGTTCCGGCCAACTTCAGTACTGGGTTTAAGCTTGCCTATCTTCTGTGTAGCAAACAAAGTTTTATTTTTAGTATTATTTTAAAGAATGGGATTGTTTGAAACGCTTTTTCACTTCTATTTTTTTTTTAGGTTTACGGTTTAAATTTATTTATCCTTGACTAGTATGGAGCGCCACGAAGCAGTAAAGGCTTGCGGGTTGAGGACGACAGGCGTTTGTGATAAAAATATGAAATATTCAAATTTGGGGCTGCTGCTATCTTGGATTTCGAGACACCTTCTTTCAACTTCAGGAAGAAACTGAGTCTTTCAAATTCACCAGATAAGAAATTTCACGAAAATTGGAACCATATTAAACTTGCACTGTGCGTTAGTTTCCATCATACCCGCATCTAGAGTTACCATAGTTTAGTTTATTTATTTATTTATTTATTTTTTTAAAAAAGAAGGCGGACTTGAAATGAAATTATAGATAGCTCAAATAAAGCTTCCAACATAGTGTACAGGATGTTTTGGCCCTTTCGTGTCACAAATAGCATTACATGGATTGCGACTGAAATCGGTAGATGGCAGCATTACATTCGTTAAGAAAAATGCAATTAACTTCTATCATCTGGCGGGGAAAATAGGGAAGTTAAATTGTTGAATAAAAAATTTACAACACAGCTGCTGTTTTTGTATAAAACGGGTTATTCTAATGAGAGAGACAGTGAAAAATACCACAGCCGTGTGCAGGAAATGCTATAGAGAAAAAAAATCAGGTGAATTTATATGTTCTATTTATTTTTTACAAGGGAAGGAAAATAAGGGCTGAAAATCGGATACCACCCTGGTAAACCGGTTAAAATGGTAAACCTCCCCGCATCCTGAATCATAGGCCTATATACCTAGAATAGTATTTGTCGAGGGATGGAGTGAAGCTAAATTCTCCCCTATTCATCATTCTATCCCCGGCTCTGAGGGAACTTATATCTGGGAGACAGTGTTCGAGTTGACGGGGGGGGGGGAAGTTGAGTGAGATTTTCCTCCTCTGATGGGGACCTGTCTCACCCTATAGAACGCTGTATTTCATCCCTGGGAGGATATAGTCCCCCCTCCCTCCTTACTGTGTTATTTGTCACCCAAAGAGATAGGAGGGGAATTAATGCCCAAGTACAAGGTGTGTAAATATAAAACCGGAATATGTGCATAGACGGCGTTAGCTATCACTGAGGTTACCGTAAAACTGCGTCCTTGGCGCCACTTGCTTGTGTTGACTGCTGATAACGATTTGCAACTCACAACCAGACAAGTTTCATGTCATAGTGTGGTGTTTAATAGCGTTGAACATGGAACAATTTGTACCTATAAACTACGATGTGCGGACAGCGTTAATTTTTTGTTACCATTTCAAGAAAACTGCTGCAGAATCGCTAGCGAAACCGTTAATACCCAACGTTACCGACAACAAATGATCGATTTGCATCAAGCTTTTTTTTTTGCATCAAGCTTTGCGTGAAAAACGACCAGAATATGACCAAAAACAACATAAACTGATTGTACTTCACGATAATGCACTCTCCCACACAGCAAAACCGGTGAAGGAAACGATTGCGACTTTTGGCTGGGAAATCCTTCCGCATGCGGCTTACTCGCCAGATTTGGCGCCTTCCGATTCTTACTTGATTGCATCCATGGGACACGCACTTGCTGATCAGCGCTTCACATCTTACGAAAATGTACGACAATGGCTTGATGACTGGTTTGCAGCACAAGCTGGCATCCACACATTGCCGGAACGATGCCCGAAATGTATCGCCAGCGATGACCAATACTTCGAATAAAATAGTTCTTAGCATTGTCATCCAATCACTGTGTCTTTTCTGTACATAAATTCCGGTTTCATATTTACGCACCTGGTACACCTGCACTTATTGAAGTACGCAATGGCCTTTCACTCCCTGCACGAAAACGGGTAGGTAAGGTACCAGGGAAGACACTCGAGGTACCAGGGAAATTCCACTCCCGCAACCCCCTACAAATAATGTCCTGCCCTTACTAGAAGTCTGCATACAAAGATTTTAGTTTAGAATCAAAGATATCCGTATATTTTTACACGACTATCTGAATTGTGTTCATTTGAATTCCAAATTTTATTTCTATCTCGGCTTTGTCGGGGAAATTTAATCATTTTTCCCTTTTTCCAGACAGTTCAGTTTGGAAAGAAATGCCTTTCATAGGTAATGGTGAAATTGTTATCTTCCTACATGTCATAAAACGAATGATAGATACTTCAGGAACTTTGGTTTCTCCCCTTGCTTCACAGGTGATAACAATGAATTCCTAGAAGTAGTGTACTTTGTTCACTATGATAAAACAGACGCAGCTCCCTGATCCTCGGCGGTTCCAAACAAATCTGTCATTTCTTATTTGAAATTCAACTTCTACCCCCACGTCCTTTAAAAAAATGTTTTGAAAATGCTCTCAAATATGTTGTCAGATTAAGCATTTAAGTAATAGCAGATAGCAAAGAATATTACTCCACCAACCCTTATGAATAACTCTCAAATCTCATATTGCCGGGCGGCAGGCACGTATCCAGAATTTGATTTTGGGAGGGGACCATGGGATTATGGGGGGTCCAACCTGTATCTGGGCGTGATATGTATATTAAATACAGATAATTGCGCCTAAAGTTATAGTATTTTTGCCTGTAACTATGATTTTTGGGGGCGGGTCCGGACCCACCCCCTGAATACTTCCCTGCAGGACGGAATCATGTTTTAGATAGATTTTCTGTTTATTTTGTATTATATTTATTATTAAATGTGCTACAATAGAATAGGCTCGACATGTGGTAGCTACATACAAGTTCTTACGTACAGCATAACAGGGAACTTTAAGCATTTCTTTTTCGTAGAACAAAAGAAAAATACACTCCTCATTTTCAGTCTTGAGATTGAAAAAAATTCAATCTGCAAGAACTCGTATGTCGCACCTAAAAAGACCAAGGTTAAAAATTGGAAGGTTTTGGGAACCCATCCTAACACAGCCTAAACGGTTAGAGCTAGAAAAACGAAATTTGGTATGAAGGTAGATCATCACTAGTAGGTTAAGAATAATATTACAAAATGTTGAAAAAAGTCGCCATCTTGGATAAGAAATGGCCGCCAAAATGAATTTTTCATAGAATACACAGCCTAAACGGCTGGAGATAGAAAAACGAAATTTGTTATGACGGTACATCATCACTAGTAGGTTACGAAAATAGTACAAAATGTTTCCAAAGACGCCATCTTGGATTCAAAATGGCCGCCCAAAGAAACATTTTCCCACACCACTCGAGCTAGAGAAACGAAATTTGGTATGAAGGTGTATTATTAAGAGTAGTTTAGGAAAATATTACATTTTGAAAAAGTCGCCATCTTGGATTCAAAATGGCCGCCCCAAAACAGTTTCATTACCGTTTGACCTAGAGAAATGAAATTTAGTATGAATGTGTACCATCACGAGTAGATCACGACTACCTAAGAAAATGTTTTTAAAATCGCCATCTTTAATCCAAAATAGCCGCTCAAAAAATACATTTTTTTAAACCACACAGAAGCCAAAGAAACGAAATTTGGTATTTAGGGGTAGGACTTACCATCACGAGTATGTTACAATAAATGAGGGGCAAACTTACCTTATGGGGGCGCAGCCACCTGGGGGGTATTGGGACAGATCTGCACCATGGGGGTGCAGTCCCCGTTCTTTCCTCTGATGTGTCATTTAGCTTCCAGTGCTATGGCACTTCGAGTACGTAGTTGCAGCATACTACGTGTTAACCCATTCACTTTCAATCGAAAAAAACGTCTTTTTCTCGGTGACGGGCTATTATTCTCTTGTTTATATCCCGCACTCCATTGCAAATTTTATAAATATCACCCTGGCTGACTATATGATACGCAAGTCTTAAAAGACTGTCATTATTGTAACCGAAGCGAGGAAAATGTACCACCACGTGATGTAAATTTCATTTCATTTCATTTCAATGTAGAAAATACGCAGAACATCAAAATATCGTTCTAAAAGCACTTCCCAGCAACACATCTATATTTATCGATATGAATATCGGACAATTGCGATATTGATCGAGGTCGTTATCCGAGATCGATCAATAACGAATGGCAAACATTTTTTTACAATATTGGCCTTTTATCGGAGATCGATATCAATCGGTATCGGAGATCGATAATGATCGCTATCGAAGAGCATCTGATAGTAAACGATATCGGACCACAATATCGACTAGTGTTGAAGATCGTTATCGATTGATAACGGATTTCACTTGTTCTCAATATTGATGGACATCGGGGAACAATGTTTATCGATATCATTATCCGATATCGATGAATATCGAATGGCATACTACCACTTTATTTATCAATTTACTTCTATATAACGGAAGTGACATGACTGAAAACTGACTGACTACCGCTCCAGCTTAGATCCACAAGTGCTACACTTAAAAAAAAAAACAAGTGAGAAACATTACGCGCACGTTCATACCACGCTCTTCCGTACGATCTCAGGCGATATCAATCCGTATCGCGTGGTGAGATTTTTCAGACAGTAATATTTCTCTAAACTTTGTATTTTAAACTACAAGTTTAAGTTTCTTTTCCTTTTGTTTTCTGGTTGAAATACATGTTTCTTCATTTTCAGGAATAGCAATTCAATGTTGAAATATCGTACCCCAACAATCTCGATCGATGTCGCTGTAGAACGGCGAACCAAGATCGATATTGGCTCGTTATTGGCCCCAATATCCTTACGTTGCTAGGGCTGTTAGAATTAAAAATCCCCTTGACGATCTTAAAATTAAACCAACAGCTAAATTAAGCAACATAATAGGGGATGCGGCGTTCGACCAACACTTCGTACGACCAATAGCCTCTCAATCAGCAAGAACCGGCGTACGACCAAAACCCCAGGGAAAAAACCTGTGTTGGTCGAACGCCGTGTTGGTCCAACGCCGGTTCTATGAAGTGTTGGTTTCATGCCGGTGCTTTTCCAATGCAGTGTTGGTTCTACGCAGGTGCCCAAAAATAATTTAAGATTATATTTTGTATTATGTTTTTAGGTTTTATATACCTAGGGCGTTGTCAATTTTATTGCTGGTCTAACGCCGTGTTGGTCCAACGCATGTAACCCAAATAATATTTCTAAAAAATAATGTAAAATTATAATATGAGGGGCAAAAAGAAATATAAATAAATTGAATAAATTATGTAGTATGTTTATTCTTTTTAAAAAAATGTTAATTCAAAAATAAACATGTCAGTAATATTAGGAAGGACCAGGGAAACATTACGAGGTATAGTGCAAGAGTTCTCTTCACAAGGTATAGAACTAAAAAGAAACTATTCAAGCAACAGGATTACTATGAAATCCAATGGGCAGAGATCTCGAGATCTTGTCCATTGATGAGTGATACGTTTTCAAAGATTATGACGTTATTATTTAAATGAAGTCTCGGTACTCATCAATCGACAAGATCTCGAGATCGCTGTCCATTGCATTTCATAGTAATTTGTAAGTACTAGTGCACATTTTGATAATGCTCTTAAATTTTAAAATATTTTTAAAAAAAGTGGGGCGTTGAGCGAGGAGATCACTTAAAACACATGTACTTCAACCGCAAAACAAAGGTGGGAAAGGCTTGGCAGTTTAAAATACGAGGTTTATATTACTGTTTGAAATTTCGATGATTTTCTCTAAAAAAAAAAAAAAAAAAAAAAAAAAAAAAAAAAAAAAAAAATCACGTATTCCGTTTTGTTCTGTCTCAATAATAATTATGTTCAAATCAAGGAAGAAGCCCTTTTCCACGCACGAAGTTACCGCCACTACTACCCGCATTGCTTCACGTGGAACTCCGAAAAGACAATGGACTCGATTGCTCCTCCTCTGTTCAAACTTCCTTATCTTTCCGAGTTGCGCATTTGTACGCGGGTACATTACCATGCAAGGCAAGCGTCTATGTATATAGCTGTGCCGAAAGCGACTTGATTTGCTTTCGTATGTTGTATAGGACTTCTTGTAACAAGGTTTTTTTTTCTTCTTCAAATCTTTGACTGACTCATTCACAATGACCTTGTGACGTATAACAGTGGGTGTGGTAGGTAGTCATTTTACTTGGTATGAAGAGTCAATGGCTTTTCATCTAAACAAAAATAAATAATAAACAAAAAAAGAAAGAAAACTAAAGAATGTTTATTTGTCGCTTGCCAACCAAACGTTCGATTAAACTTTCGTGACATTCGTACTAACTTCTGAACAGAAAATTACCCATCGTTTTTGTTTGCTGTCCCTCCTCCCCCAACGTTTTGCATACAAAAAAAAGTTGTACGCACAATAGCATGTGGTGATATGTATTCTCCCTCAAGTAAATTTATGACCCTGAGGTCCCCGGGTAAGTTGAACCAATAGTGCTTTGCCGTTGCCTTTCATGTATTTACCGGGACTTTTCCAGTACGGGTTTTATTCGTCTCGCAATAATCGGAACCATACCAGTACCGGAATTGAAAACTTCATTTCGGTGTGCTGAAAATAATTTTCGCGGCGCATAAATGTCCCGTTTTTTTTTACCGAATGAGTACGGGACCTCAAGGAAGTTTTTAAAATTTAACTACACAGAACACGGATTTAATCCAGTTCAGAATTTAACTACCAAAACTTGAACGAAATATGTTTCAATGGACGAGCGATAAAGCGTTTGCTGTTCAATTGTTATTGTTGTCGGTATTACTCTTTGTTTCCATCTGCAACTTCCTTCAGAGCTATGTGAACCATTGACTGAATTCCTTGGTAAATTTCCGCTGATCATAACAATGTCAAGAAGAAAAGTTTATTTTGTTAAATAAAACTGGATATACAGCTATGGGAAATCTTTAAAATAAAAAAAAAAAAATCGATAAAACAGAAACTTAAGAGATGCAAAAGATGTATTTTTTGCATTATTGATTAAAGATTTTTTTTTTAACTTTTCCTTCCTTTTATGCAACAATGACCACGTGTTTCTATTGCTGTTTTCACCAGGGAATATTTTTCTTGTTCCTTGACCAGTAGTCCCACACGCGAATCCAAGATGATGAGAACAGAGCACGAATACCTCAATAATGTGAGTTCTTATTTATTTATAACACTATAGAACAAGTATCTTACTTTGGTTATGTTCCAGTTTTAGTATTTTTTATTTATTACACTCAACTAATGCAAGCAAGTTTTAAGGTTTGTTCGGGCGGGTCTGCTCAGTGTTGCACTATCTGCACTGGAAGTGTAAGTTAGTACAGAACTGTCTGAGCGGATGTGACGTCACAGTGTCTATTCGTGCAATCCCATGCAGTTCTCACCCGAACGGGTAGGTGGTTATTTCCTTCTGCTAGCACGCAGCGCCATCTGTTATCCCCTTATTTGCACACACACTGAAAACGCAGCACGACTTTCAATTGTCTGCACTTACATACACTTTCTCCTGACCAGGGGCAGAAAGTGCTTTCACTGGGTTCCGTTACTTGCTCTCGCATCAGCTATCCGAACAAGTGAGGTGCAGCTTGCACTGGGTTACACTACCCACTCGAACGCAAAAGTATACACTAGTCTGCAGCCCACTCGAACAAAGCTTCAAAGTATTTACCCCTTCCCCCTTTTTTACGTACATTTGAAAGATTTTCGTAAATTAGCAGCGTCCCGGATTTTCACTTCTGAAATGTAGCAACCCTATTTTACAGTAATAAAAAAAGGGTTCTTTGACAAAAGTAATATATGTACAAGGTTTTATAAAATAACATAAAAATACCTAACGATGATTTCTGTAAAATTAAGAAAAAAGTATAACCCATCCAGGGTTCACAAATGCTTCGTTTCGGCGCTATAGGCTGCCAAAAGCATGGGAAAATGAAGTCTAGATCTTGATATTTCTTATTCTATTAACAGCAGAACTGCGAGGTGGCATAGTACCCACAAAGACTTCAAACCTGTTCTATCCAAAAATGCATATTTCAACATTGTGCAATGGTTGCGCAAGAGATTTCCTAAAAGAAGTATACAGGGATTTCCAGAAATTCTGTGAAGATATGAATTAGCAAGTAAGAACAATTAATTTGCGGCAAGTCGATATATCAAACAGATTTCTTTTGAGGTACGATTTAAATAAAAGATGCGTGGTTGCATAACTAATATTAATAGGAGTAAACTACATAAATCTTTAACGAACATTTGGTGTATTCATTATCAGTAAAAGAGACAGTTATTGTCCGTTTATATGGCAGTGAATACTTTTATCATCTGTAGTAATATAGCAAGACGTTTTATTCGTGCTTATTTCGAGCCACAATTACTGCAAAGAATGTCTGAAAATTCTTCTTCTTCCTTTGGTGAATGCCTTGGGCACCCATTGCATACTTTTGGAATATGGATTTTTGTATAGAGCAGTGTAAGTCTTTGAGAGTTCCCTTCCGCCTGAGTTCTACTGTTAATGGTGTTGGAAATAGGCTCTAGACCTCATTTCCCCACGCTTTCGGCAGCCTATAGTGCCCGAAACGAAGCATTTGTGCACCCTCGGGGCCTGGATGGTCTATACTTTTCCTTATTTTCATCTCATGAATTTCGTGAGGTGGTTTTGTTGGTGTTATTTTGCAACACTCTGTATTAATATATATATATGACTTGGACTTTGTACTTAGCCTGCTATACTATTTTATATGGCTTTTGTTACGTATATGCTTGGTTTTCAAATACTGGTAGGAAATATTAAATCGTTTGCATTTCGTTCGTGAAACATTCCATGCTTCATGTTCATGCTATATTTAAAGTAATGTAGCAGTTGCAGAAGAAAGAATTTTGTAAGGTTTCTGAAAGATGTTGCATTCTGGCCGTGGCACCTAAGTTTCATGAACATTTTCAATGTACTGTTAAGTTAAGGCAGTAACCATGTAGCAAGTTGTAATGGCACAAAAGAATACATTTTTGGTAAAGGAGAGGAAGGAAATTAGAAGTCCAGCATTTTCATCATGTGACAATTGGTAATATTTCGGAAAAAAAAATTGAAGAAGAAGAAAAATTCCCAGTAAATCCACCACGTAACGGATCCTAGGCCCGCTCTTATTTATACTAGGATCTAGAGATAGGATATAGCAATAGTAAATAATAAGCGAGAGGATTTGAGCAAAAAGGTTTAAGTCTCAAGTTTGAAATACATGGTACAGCGTGTATACCAGACAGACCACAGGAAAACTTCTAAAATTGTTGTAGTTGCACTGAGTACTGTTGATGTGACTCTATCGTGAGTAATTCGAGGACTGTTCTTTGGGAGTACCAATATTATATTTTACACTTTGTTTCCCCAATTCTGGGTGCAGAGGTACTCTCTGGAATCGATGGCCCATGGCCTGCGGGTTATCCCGAAAAGTCACTGCTATAATCGTTGTATTTACACTACATAACATATGCTTGAATACCAGGTGTATGCATAAGTAGTTTCTGGTTTACCTAAGAGATGGCGCCAGCGAAAAGTACGCAGCGTATTCATTTGACACATACGTCATTTTGTACGTCTGACATTAAACTACAAACACACACAAGTTGAGTCCGCCAAACACTAGCGTCTTTGTTTTATCGTTCAATAATCATGTCGAAGTTTGTTCCTGAAAAAGAACATTTGCGGCACGCATTGCTTTTCTTATTTAATCAAAAGAAAAAGGCTGTTGAAAGTCATCGTGTGCTGGTAGAAACATATGGTGAACACGCTCCATCGATTAGAACATGTGAGACATGGTTTCGACAATTTAAAAGTGGTGATTTCAATGTGAAAGACAGTGCGCGCTCTGGTAGACCACAAAAGTGCGAAAACGAGCAATTGCAGGTGTTATTGGAGGATGACCCAACTCAAACTCAACAGCAATTGGCAAAAGCATTAAATGTGCCACAAGAAACAATCAGCAGACCTTTACGAGCAATGGGGAAGATCAATAAACTGGGTAAATGGGTCCCACACGATTTGAATGAACGTCAAATGGAAAATCGCAAAGTCACTTGTGAAATGCTGCTTCAACGCCACGAAAGAAAATCCTTTTTGTATCGAATTATGACGGGTGACGAAAAATGGATTTATTTTGAAAACCCGAAGCGGAAAAAATCGTGGCTTTCACCTGGCGAAGCCGGTCCTTCAACACCAAGGCCAAATCGCTTCGGCAAGAAGACCATGCTTTGTGTCTGGTGGGACCAGAGCGGTATTGTGTATTATGAATTCTTGAAGCCCGGCGAAACCGTTAATGCACAACGCTATCGCCAACAAATGATTAATTTAAATCACGCATTGATCGAAAGACGATCGGAATGGGCCCGATGACATGGCAAAGTGATTGTGTTACACGACAATGCGCCGTCTCAAACAGGAAAACAAGTGGAATACACCTTGAAATCGCTTGGCCTTTCCGCACCCGCCGTACTCCCCAGACCTGGCGCCATCTGACTATCACCTCTTCGCATCAATGGGGCACGCGCTCGCAGAGCAGCACTTCAGCAATTTCGAAGACGTTGGAAAATGGCTTGACGAATGGTTTGCCGCAAAAGACAAGCACTTTTTCGGGCACGATATGCATCAATTACCTGAAAGATGGGCGAAATGTGTAGAAGCCGATGACCAATATTTTGAATAAAACAAAGTTAATTTCCCTTGAAAATTACGTGTTTTCTTTACCATAAAAACTTATGCATACACCTGGTAACAATTTTATGATGTCCTGCTTCCTTGTTACATGATTCCTGCTTTAAGTAACTTGTTGTTACAAGTTGATAGAAACGATATGGTAAAAATTTCCCTTTGTGTTGAATTTTAGTAATTCAGTTCTTGTGACTGTCTTTCGTAAATAAACTTCTTGATATGGGTTCGATAATACGAGGTGCTATGGGGGCATTGCGCTTGTAATACGAAGTTTTTAATTTGAATTTGGGATTCAATTGAGATTCAATATGTATATGAATTTAATCAGTTAACAATGTAAATAGATAGAATACATTCTTGTCCAAACGTGAGAAGTTCGTTTAGTAAAATATAAAAGATGGCATAACTGTCGAATATCGGAAAAGTTTTAAACGTGGTCTAAACAATGAAGGAGGCCATTTTCTTTGCTAATATTTTAATACTGATACTGTTGAATTAATGCTGTTTAACATAAATTACGTTTTATAATAATTTTCAGTGATAACTTTTAATGTGAAGATTGGCGTAAAGATATACTTAGCAGATCAATGTTATATACCTGGTGTGTATGGTATAATGTCAGGGTCTTGGTTTCAGTATTTAAAAAGCCTTGTCGATTAAAGTTTAAATACTTATAACCTGTGTTTTGTTTCTTAGATAATTGATTTGAATCTACTGGGTGCAACACTCCAGGTTAGTATTTGATGATACTGATCAAGCGTTGTCCCGCTCACGGAAGGAAAAGTCCTGGGCTATTTTAGGGTCATCTTTATCTATAATTGTTCTAAGTCGAAGTCAAGCTAGCGTCTATGAATTCACGGTGCCGAAAGGCAGCTGAGATAAAGAGTCTACGGGCATAGCTACAAACATATATACGGATATTTTATTTATTTACATGATGGCGTCGCATCGTAATGGGGGTGATCTGAACAGTGGGGGAGATATTTCGAAGGAGGAAAAGTATAACAGTAGTCAAGTGAAGGAGAATATATCTGGAACAAGTACAAGAATGCCGCAGGTAAATTCGACAGCAGAGAAACCTCAAGGACCACAGCATTACAATATTGAAATGAATGATGATGTCAGAATAAAAAAAATATAAAACTTATATGATGGCCAAGTTTTTTTGATTCTTTAAATGAGCGACAGGAAAGAAGGTGGGAAGTAAAAGAAGAAAAGAAAAGGATTAAAGATGAAGAAAAGAAGATGAGATGGAGAGCAAAAGGAGAGAAGTGGCAAGAGGATAAAACTAGATGGAATAAACTACAGAAGACGAGTGTTGTGCAGTGTTAAACCAAGGACGAGAACAATGTTGTGTAGTTTCTACTCGTAACTTGACGAAAAGTGAGTCAAAGAATCTTGTGAATGAGAAGGCTAACGATATTGTTGATTGGGTAAATGAAAAAACAAATGATACATTATATACACAAGAATGAATATTGTGATGAAATGGAATCGGAAAGTGCCAGATGATGAGATGGTTAAGTAGCTGATAAAGAGAGTGAAAAGAAGATAAGCACAGAATATCAGATAGTCAAGCGATTGAATGTTGATCAAGATAAATCACAAGTAGGGGAAAAACTACTAAGGAGAGAAAGTTTGAAAGAAAAGGTGAGAAAGAGAGAGAGGAAGATATAACTAGGAAGCAACAAGAGTTTATGGATAAACTTAGAGGTGTTTGAAAGAAACCAAGAGTAATTAATCCAAATGTTGATGCTGTAGTTAACGACAAAGAAAAGAATGATATTTCTGTCATATCAGTACCCAAAGACAAGGGATGTATAGAAAAGAAAATTGTTTTGGATGAAGATTTTGAGGAAATGTTTACTACCAAGAAAAGAAAGTATAGTGAAACAGCTATGAATGAAATACATGAGGAAAAGATGTTGGATTCAGAAACTGATGACGATGGTAGCGAAGGAAAGAAAACAAAATGTATTCAGAAAGATGACGGCAACAATAAAAGAAGACAAATGACTTGATTGCTGGAAAAGATCAAAGAGGTGAGAAAGATGATTTGAAATCAAAGATTAATAAAACATCTAAGATTAATGGGAAACGTAAAAGATGGGGAAGAAAGAACAGATGTAAGTGGGAAAAGGTGAATGTTATCTAAGAGAATGATGTACAGGAGGCAATGTAAGTCAAATTGAAATCTAGAAGAGCGAAATTCAAAACTAGAGAGGACGAGATGCAAACTATTGTATCGACGGTAAAACGTCGTAAATGTAAGAAAATAAGGCCATGTGGTCATGGAAGTAAGTTGAAAACAAGACAATATCGAAATAGTAGGAAAAGGAAATCTGTGAAAACAATTAATCCTGAGTCAACTAATCCACTTCATTTGCATCTTACAAACAAGAAGATAAATAAGAGGAAAATTCGGGAGATAATAAATCATGATTTGTGTATGATTCCCGGTTACTTACTAAAGGATATGGTACTCAGTATCAAAAGGATATAATATACAGAAAATCACAATGCATTTTCTTAAATAATGTGGAAACGTTTGATGATGTTAGAAATCGAAGTTATGAAAAGATGAAAAGAGCATACAAGCAATGGCACAAGTCTCGAAGAAAAGTTGAGGAAAAAGCAGAAACTGAGTGGGGAAAACGAATTTGAATGAAGATAGAAGAACGTAGACACAATTTCTTTATTAGAGATTTGGTGGTTAAAGCTATAATTAGAAAATACAACTTTCATCATAAATATGTTAGCAAATTTAAATCCAGAAGGAAGAAGAAGGCTATGTAATGTAGGATGAGGACATTGCAATAATAAGCAATAAATCAATGATGTTTGAACAATGTGATAATGTAATCCATATAAAGCATATGATCAAACTTTAATGAATTAGAGGATAATAATTAATGATGATATATACATTAATGAAATTATCTTTATGTTGCTTATGAGTTCTTTTATGATTTTGTTTATTGTTATGGTTGATGTTACCTCTTTTCACAAAAAAAAAGTTGCTAAGAAGGAAAAATAAGAAAAAATTAATACAATATGTAAAAACACTCATTTGTTAAGTTTGCAAACTCGTTTTGTTTTCAAGTTCGGAGACATTTATGTTATAGGCGTATTACATGCTTGTAATACGAAATTTTTAATTAGAATACGGGATTAATTTGAATACATAATGATATTCAATATGTATATGAATTTAATCAGTTAACAATGTAAATAGATAGAATACATTCTTGTCCAAACGTGATAAATTTGTTTTGTAAAATATAAAAGATGGCATAATTGTTGAATATCGGATAAGTTTTAAACGTGGTCTAAACAATGAAGGAAGCAATATTGTTTGCTAATATTTTAATATTGTTGAATTAATGCTGTTTAACATAAATTACGTTTTATAATAATTTTCAGTGATAACTGAATGTGAAGATTGGCGTAAAGATATACTTAGCAGATCAATGTTATATACCTGGTGTGTATGGTATAATGTCAGGGTCTTGTTTTTTGTATTTAAAAAGCATTGTCGATTAAAGTTTAAATACTTATAACCTGCGTTTTGTTTCTTAGATAATTGATTTGAATCTACTGGGTGCAACACTCCAGGTTAGTATTTGATGATACTGATCAAGCGTTGTCCCGCTCACGGAAGGAAAAGACCTGGGCTATTTTAGGGGCATCTTTATCTATAATTGTTCTAAGTCGAAGTCAAGCTAGCGTCCATGAATTCACGGTGCCGAAAGGCAGCTGAGATAAAGAGTCTATGGACATACATACAAACATATATGCGGATATTTTATTTATTTATTCAGTTTGAATCGGAACTATAAGCATCCCGCTAAGGGTTTGTTCAAGACCTTGGCCATGGAGTGTCAAAATCGGGACAATCCCAAACAAAAGAGGAAATGCATTTGCAGAATTGAGAGGGTGGTTCGTCAAACTTTATCCATATACATAATTTATAATAGTAGCCAATTAAGTTCTGTGGATATTTGAGCCTACGAAGAGAAACGCGATAACATGAAGTAAAACGTACCTGGAAAATCATAAATAGCTCCCATCACAAGCAATGACCTGTCTCTAACGTGCGGGATCCCGCGGTGGTAGAACTTAGCGGAACGTGAACCAAAGAATTCGCCCAATGCCTCTACCACCTGGTCCAGAGCTCGGAACCGTCGTCCTTGGAGATGTTTGTCTAACGAATTGAAGAAATGGTAATCTTAAGGTGCAATATCAGGAGACTATGGGGGATGCATTAGTGTTTCCTAACCAAGTCATATAATGCTTTCACAGTTGACTTCACGTTTTCCTGTAGTATAATAACACTCCCGCGACGGCTCCACGGTTATATTATTTTATGCACACGTTTAAATTGCTATATCAAATACAGAGCATTATTTTCTCTTCATGCAGTGTGGTTTTGGTTTCTTAAGAGGGGTTGAATGGTGTAAACCAATAATAACGGCGCCGAAAAGTATCGCTAAGAACCTACTTCTTATCACAAGTCAGCACTCTGTCAGAAATGGATATATTTTTGCCCGCTGCACTAGCGTTTGTTTTTAAACTCGTACATCATGCAGGCTCGAATAACGCTGTTTGCAGTTCCCACATTTAACCTGCTCTCACTGAATTCCCCGTTTGAACTACTACCAGCTTGTCACGTTACCTTTCTCTTATCTTTCTCATCTCTGAACGAACGGTGTGGATGCGCGTCCAGTTCGATCATGTAAAAATCCGACATGACTTTATTGGTTGTCTTCACATAACTAAATTATGCCCTTTACGCTGGAATATTAATGAAGAACTAGGGAAAAGTCGTCCCACCGCATTACTCCCCTGGTTCTGGTTAAAAGAGAAATGTTGGAAGCCCTACTAAGAAATGTGAGAATTGGGAAGCAGGTTTCCTTATTTCGTTTATCAAGCTTTTTCGAACTATTCATGGTTTATGGAGACAAGTGAAAACTGTAAGAAACTTTTTTTTACACTGAAAATAAATATAATTAGTATAAGCTGCAAGATTAAATGAATGAAATTAGTAGAAGACTGGTACATTTATACATTTACCAAACAAACTTCTTACTAGGAATAATTACTGGCAGTTATTGGCAACAACTAAACAAGTCTTATTTATGGAAACATAACAAGTTACATTTATTAGTGCTTGCCCTTTTCTTAAACATCAGATTTCGTGATGTCATGACATTTTAGAGACGAAAATAAGTGGCAAAGATATCGATCAGATAGAAGGCTCTTGGTATCGTTTGCATGATCGTTCCCAACAGTTGCAGTTAAAAACAGCATTCTAAGCACACGAATTTCGTTAGAAAATCCTATAACCGTGAAATTATTCACAATAGTACCATGTGAATAGATGAGGCCTTGTCTTGATTCTTAAGCTCCAGAGCCGAATTATGGGAAGGGTATAAAGGGGCTGTAGCCTAGTGCCCCCACACATTCAGGGGACACAGATATATTAGTTACCCTCACGACTACATAGGATAGGTAACAGGGACTCTAACCTTGCTGTTGCGTCTCGTCAATATAGTAATCATAGACAAAAAAGGACAACAGTATGTTAACGAAGGTGATCTTTCGTTCCGTTTCGTTTTCGATCCCTAGCTCTAACTAAGTTTATAGCCCAGGGCAGAAGTCAAGAGCCGAGGGCCTCCATCCAGCAATGTTCTTCTCTACTTTTAAGGCTTCAGTGTGTGGGCGTAAAGCTAATACCTTTTCGGGTTTTGAACAAAAAGCACCAAACTTCGAACGGGTTTCAAGCAAACTTTAAACGCAAGCGGGTTTTTGAACCAACTAAAAATACTCAAACCGGGCAGCCGTAACTCCAGTTCGTAAGGCGTTAGCATTCTGGAGGTCATGGATTCGATTCCAGCGTTTGGCAGTCCTGACTGGCCTTTTTCTAGGGTTTTCTTCCTCACTCACCCAGGCTAATTCCGCGATTGAACCTCCGATTTGGGTGACTTTCTTGTCACATCCTTTCCCAACTCCTATCCCGGCCTGAGCCATACATGCATAAAAGACCAAATGACATTCACATTCTAAATAATAACCAGGTTTTGAGCAAACTCCAAACGTGACCGTGTTTATTGTACTAACTTTAAACTGACGTGCCGTGTTTTAAAGCAACCGGAAAAACAGATCAGGTTTTAAACTAACTCCAAATCCAGACTGGATTTTAAACGGAAATTCCTAACACCAAACAGGGTTTTGAAATGAGATATTATTGAAACTTGCGGTATAAATAAAAAAGTTAGTGCTGCATTCTTTTTTTTACTGCTAGCATCTCAGTTACACAAATATTCATTTTGTAGGTTGGCAACACTAACAACTTGTGTGCTTAGGGAAGGGAACACCCACACTATCTTTCTGTTGTGACGAATAATGTGTTTACCAAGTTTGGCGCCAATTTGTGTAACGTATTGGAAATATTTTGAAAAATTCAATTTTAAAAATAAGTTGGCAACACTACCAACTGGGGTGCTGGTGACGGAGACACCCATAGTACTTTTCTATTGTATCTAATAATGATTATGCTAAATTTAGTGCAGATAGATATAACGGAATGGAAGCAATTGAGAAATTGAATTTAAAATGTTTGCAACACTGAAACACTGCACCAGCCAAGATGGTTCCGAAGCTCTGAACTAGTCTAAACCCACATAGCAAAATGACGTCCCAGGGATATGTGACGGATCTCCTGGCAGGATATCGGGACGTCCGTAGGAAGTCCTGTTTAAGTCCCGTTTACATCCATGGGACGTATAGTTATAATTAATCCTTCGTATAATTATACGAAGGCATATCCTTCGTATAGTTATAATTAATTAAATAATAATAATAGTAAGGTCGATTTAATTTATAGAAATTCCAGGTAGGTAATCCCGCAAGGCTTTCCGGGGGACATCCAGGGGACCTCCATACGGGATGAACTGTTTGTATTGCCCACAGAGTTATCCCACGGACGTCCTTAGGACATCGCTATGGGAGCAGGACCATTCTGACGGTAATGGGATCTAAATAGGACGTCCCAGGGACGTACTCTGCTATGTGGGAAACTAAACGAAATTGGGTGGCGTGACAGCCCCTAAGAGACAGACAGCTCTATTACGTTCAAGTTATTAGAAGGTTGCGTGGTCAGCGTAACGTCCCTTTGCAGCCGTGTGTCTGATTCTCCTGACCACAGTCCGCTACTTCTTTTAGTCAAGTAGCTCTCCAATTGTCCTCACGTTGGTGGGTC
Source organism: Lepisma saccharinum (assembly GCA_022664845.1). Lineage (NCBI taxonomy): Eukaryota > Metazoa > Arthropoda > Insecta > Zygentoma > Lepismatidae > Lepisma > Lepisma saccharinum. Next base: position 3,908 of record JAGDQP010007927.1, on the reverse strand, counting down.
AACACCGAAATTTTTAGCTCCCTCCACCGGTAATCGAACCCGGGATCGCTCGCACAGAAGTCGAGCGCGCTATCTACTAGGTTACGCAGGAGGTTTCTGTACTAGTCTAGCCAAGACTTTTCGAGCGACACTTATGGGTCTTGGGATTATTATTATTATTTATTGACCCGGCCGAGCAAAAGCATTGAATGGGATTATCAGGTGCTTTATTTTTTATAAAAATTGATTCGCTATTAAGGCACCTTAAAGAGAAAAAAATACAGTCATTGACTTGACTTGGACTTGAATCCAGACTTCCGGATTCGAGTCCCGGACACAGATTTTTTTTTTTTTTTTTTAGAATTTCCGCACAAATCTATGCCAAATATTTAATATTTTGAAACGTGTTAAAAATGTACAAAATTTGCACTACTTCTAAATCGAATGTGAATGATTTTTTTTTCAAAGTAAGTAAAATACACAGCAAAAAATAGCACTGTAGATTCAACATTTTTCATTGTCCCAGGGGAACCACTACTTCCTTGTGTTAAATTAACAAAAAAAAAACTGTTAATTTAACACTGTAATAGTGTTGCTATGACACCCTTCATTGTGTTGAATCACCGAAGTCAACATAGTTTGTTGTGTTGATTTAACACAGGAAAGTGATAGTCGCCCTGGGACACCGAAGAGTGTTAAATCAGCACCACTTATTTTTTGTGTAGTCTTAATTAGGTTTACGCCGCGCCCGTGTGGTTAAGTAACCTTGAAGATAAGTGATGATTAATTTTCATGGTGTTTCGTTGCTGGAAGATAGCCTCAGAAGAGGAAATACTCCTCGAAACAGGAAGAGGAAGTGGTGAATGGAAAAACAACAGCGCAATAAGATCGCTTCAAGAGACTGACTGACATAGCCTGGTTAGTAGTTTCAACTTGAAGTTTTAAGAGTGGGGACACTAGACTTACTGGCAGCGATGACTAAAACAATTTTCAACCAAATATGAAAGGATTGCGATCCAAAAAAAACATCCACCGAGTCGCCGTAGCTCAGTGGAACAGTGTCGGTATAGCATACGGAAGGTCGTGGGTTCGATCCCAACGGCCGACCATCCTGACGGGTTTTTCCTTAGTCACACCAGGCAAATGCCTAAATAAAGGCCATCAAAATTTATTAATAGGATCTATGCCACAGACGAGAACCTATTGGATGTTATCCTGATGCATCAGACTTGATGTTCACCTAGCCGGGCATCTTAACTAGTGTTCTTTATCAACACAGTCTTGCAAAATAAGAACAGAAGCAACACCATATTACAAACGTGTAAGAGAAACCCGGAGTGGTGCGTAGTCATAATATCCAGTCTTAAGATGTCTGATGCGTAAAATAACCAAATAAAAAATATCGTAAGTGCAAAATGACGAAAACAAAATTGTACAAAACATAAAGTGTCCCATAGAAAGATGTCCAAACGAAATTACGTGTAATAAAAGAATTCCAAGTATTGTCCTAATAGACTAGAGCAATTTTCACGAAAGTTAACATCCACAGTCAAAGTAGGAAGATGTTTTTTTTTTCCTTCTTCTAAAGGATTTGGGCATAATAAATTCATTTTCACTGGTTGCCAGGTTTGATCTGTTCTCTCTTTCGCGCTACGGCGCCATTTTCCAACATGGCTGCCATAATTATTCAAAATTTAAAATCCATGAATCTTTATGTCAAACTATATGTTTTTCAGGCTGATAAAAATCAAATCTGCCGTCTATTTTTACATAGGAGTGACCGGTTTCGATATTCAGCCATTTTACAATATGGCTGCCATCATTATTAAATATTCAAAAAGCCCATCAAAATTATGACCTTTATATGAAACTATACATACTTTTTAGGCTGAAAAATTCAATTATATGATCTATTTTTTACAGTAAGAGTGACAGATTTTGTTATTCAACCATTTTACAATATAGAATGGTTTTATATTTCAGATTTCATGCTTCTTTAAGTGCTGTTGGCAAATCGTAGTCCACGCTGGCTTTTTTTTGTTTTTTGTTTTTCTGAAGGATTAAGGCATGCTAAATTCATTTTCAGTGGTTGCCGGGCTTCAACTGTCCTATCTTTTCAGATATAAGTACACTGAAGTACTGTAGGCAGTAGATCGTGTTTGTGAATGGACCTCTCCACGAATGATCCATAGAATTAAAGTCTGGTGAATGTGGTGGCCAGACCATTTCTTTGATTTCACCAGAATGCTCTTTGAAACAATTTAGGACAATTTGGGTTGTCTTGGAATCGAGCATTTATGGGACACGATGGGGAGATACATTCGCACACAAGATCTGGCAACTACAAGTAATTAATTAATTAATAACAAGGAAAACAATGAAAGAAAACAATTGATTTTAATAAATGAATGCATAGTTAACATTTAACATTTTAATGTTAAAACAAAACATTCCTGCAAAAGCCTTGGCTCATGCTACACTTACAAGCAGCAGTACAGTTCTCATATACTCTTAAGATTGTGACATCATTGCTCGTCAAAACTGTGAACACCTGAGTTTCCGCCAGGATTTTCAGTTTGGATGGGTGTAAGTGAAATTTTGTACGGTTTCTATTGATTTTTTACAGCAAAACTGTCAAGGTTGGGGAGGTGTTGTCGAGACTTTAGGGGCTAAACATCCCCCCACAGGGAAAGGGCTGCTGGCGGAAAAGTGATTACTTCACTTAAATTGAGCGATTCGGAGTTCGAATTTAATAACTTTAGTTACTTTTGAAGCATTTATTAAACTTACCTATTCCAGTTTTGGTTGAGTCAGCACATATCATTTTTGTAGTCTACCATCAATAATACATCGTACTTTAAAACAGAAAAGTAAATATAATTGGCAATATCATTATGGCATCCACAAAATATACTTGAAAAATATGTCTTACCAGCTTCGCTCTCCTCTACTCTCAATGGCTTGAAGAACCGAAAAATTATTAAATTTGTATTAGAAAACTCCAAGATATATAATCTCATTCTTGCTGCTTAAGAATTTTGCAATGAAATGCGAAATTAAAATGAAAAACTCCCTTTCGGTAGGCCTACAGGCTGAGGTAGATCTCGAAGTTTTTTTTATTTACAAAAAATCAAATATCGCCTTATATGAGAGCTATCGAGAAACTATTTATTGTTTTGTAGATTATTCATCAAGAGCTGTT